>APFE030524083.1:50803-121545 GCA_000404065.3 Pinus taeda | reverse complement strand
TGGTTCACCTCTTATTTTACAATGATTACATTGTACCACAAAATCTATAATTTGTTGTACCATAAAATCTTTTGTTGTACCAATATAATTAATAAAAAACAATAATTACAGTACAACTCACAATAAAGCACTAGTGTCACTTCATTCTATACACCAACTCTACAAGTAATTTCTATGTTTTCAATTAACAATCAACGAGAATAAAGAAGAGAAATATATTAATAATTGCGTGTGATAAGAACATTATAAAATGATATTTATAGATTCTCATTAAGGCGAGAGTAACAAATGATGACATAATAAATTAAAACATGTCATAGAGAGAATAGGGCATCTCATTACGCTTCGTGGAATAAAGAATAACAGGAACAACCATAAGCATGTGCTAAAATGTCTCACACGCTTGTTTCAATTTTTCTTAAAAAACTAAATTTGTTATGTGAACAACAAGAACATGGTTACAAATCTTACATGCTTATCGCTTCTCTTTTTTAATGGAATTTTAATTGTAATTTGATTATTTAGATACAGATGAGTAACATTATATGAATTTTAAAATAAATTTATTATTAAATAAATATATTAATAAAAAGGCCACGTCATTCTATATACCAGCTAATCAACACAAACTCAAGCAATAATTAAAATTGATGAATCAACTCATATAGAGAATATGGAAGTGCATGATTTGTTTATTGATATTAATTGGAACACCTGCTGTATATTTGGCAAAAGTAAAAAAAAAAATTTGAATGTATTTGTAAAGCAACTATTCCTCTTCATCATTTCGCATAAAGTCAACGATAATTTTTGAGCGTTGTAATTTTTTTTCAAGCCCAAACTTTGAAAGTGACCACAACCACAAAGAATACCGACTGTGCAAGTGTAAAGAGAAGCATTTGAATGGATGATGATTGCAACTATGTAGGAGAGCATTAAGTTTAAAAACTTTGAAATTTATTTAACAAATAAAAGAGGGGCACAATGAATTCTATTTTAGACAACCCTATTCACAACAACCACGCATTTGTGAATTTGTTTTCAAAATACTAAAAAGGTATTTACAAATTTGTTTGAATGACTTGCATTGACCAATTTATTAAAAAAAAATGACATTTTAAAATAATATGTTCTAAAATTTAGAAGTATTTGTTAATACATTTATTTTTGTATTTGATGATTAAAATATATAAAATATTTATTTGAGAAATTATTTATGTAAATAAATTTATGTTACCTAATAGTTCTATAGCATATGGTGTTTTTCTTAGTTTGGTATCTTGGTTTCATAAAAATAGATATTTGATATCTTTATAACATGAAATAGCTTAAATTTAAATATGACATTTCTAATTAATTTGCAAAATGAATTTCTAATTAATATGTAAATTGAAGAGAGATAGTATAAAGATTATTAAAATAATTTATTTATAATGTTGCCTAATTTATATATTGATTAAATTTTTAATCTAAAATAATTAAATAAATTAAATTAAAGTATTAAGTGTATTATATTTTTCAATCCACATTATTATTGTTTTGATTTTTTAAAGTGAGAGCAATTAGAAGTATTTAAATAACTCACAAAAGTTATTTTGATTTTTTCTTATGTTTTAAATTTCCATCTATTATTATTTTTTTAAGCTTTATCTACATTATTTAAATTGTGTCATTATGGATTTTAAACAATTTTAATAACAAAAATTATTAATATTTTAATTATATTTATTCTTATTTAAACTAAACAATAGTACTCACTACTAATGATACAAATTTAATATCGTATATAAAGCTTAAAAAAATAATAGATGGAAATTTAAAACATTAAAAAAATTATAATGATACAAATTTAATATCGTGGATAGAGCTTTAAAAAATAATAATAGATGAAAAATTAAAACATCAAAAATAATTAAAAATAACTTTGGTGAATTATTTAAATAATTTTAATTACTCTTACTTTAAATTGTACTGCAAAGCCAATTTTCCAAATAATATAGATTGGTGCATTCAACTTTCTGACCCATTTATGAAAGTCTATCCAAACAGTTTACAATGTACTGAGAATCCCAAAGTGAAACATTTTATGCCAATTTAAGATTTCAATATCAAGCCTAAGAAATAGCCAATATAAATGTCTTGTAAATACAAGTTTGACAGCAAATGAAACTAGCAAAAGAGTAGATTTTTACCTCTATCAACCAATCAATCAAGATTGCCCTCATTTTCTCATTGATTTCAACCTGCCTTGTCATATAATCTGGAGATATGCAGCGAATGGTATGGACATGGACATTGGTGCTACAAACTTTTACTGAAAAGAAAATAAAAAATTACCTTAACATTCCCAAAAAAAACTGCAATAATTAACAGAGAGACATATGTCAATCTTCCATTAAAAGTTATATATATCTTCAACATATTTAACAAATTCCAATTGATTTTCAGGGTCTCCATCATCCATGATAAGAAGAGCATTGTGGTAGTCGTTGCATGCATCCTGAAATTATGCTTATCAAGATTATTGAACTTTTTTTATCCTACATACATCATAAATATACACAAAGATATCTGAAGTCTATAACACCTGCTAGTAATTTGGTGTGGATGTGGGTACTTAAAATAAGCAAGAATGTCTACAAAGTAGCCCTTGTTCAAATACAATAGTTAGTTCATACATTTCAAAATTCAATAATTAAACTAAGTGGTAAGGAAACGCTGGCTATGCGGCCTTGTTTGTGAAAGGTAGTCGCTACTTGGTTTTCTTCAAGGCATTCTAGCTTCTCGTCATTACTGCCAATTAGCATTTTTCAAGATTTTTAGTTTTAATAACCAATTTATAGTTTTCTCCGGTTTGGAAAACCCATCGAACCCTTTGGCTCCTCATGGGGAAAGGGAAAGTTAATATAGAGGCAATGATTTGAACTCTTCACTTCTATTAATTTTTTCCTACTTCTTGTTTAGTTATTTGTTAACAAAATCTGTCCTTTTATACGAAGGAAACTCTAGTACAGGCTCTCTACCTATTCAAGGCTATGTATTATTTGAATTTACTTTTATTTTCCTAAAGAAAAACAATGTTTCCTTTTGTTATTCTGAAACTTCTTTCCATATGTTATGGATATCATTAATTGTCTAAACTACTTCACAATATATTGCGATAGAAAATCATTGTTATTTTCTAAACAAGCTTCATACAAGAAAGTCTTCTATATATGCTTTCAAACCTTGTTCTACTATATGTATATGTATAGTGTTTATTCATTATTGTTTCAGTTTTGTTCACTTTAATTATGTCTCGATGGATTTCTACTAAAGATGTGTGTGTATTACACTTCTACACATTCTCGGCTTCAATACTTCTCTCTTACATTAATGATTTCACCGTTTTTATTCATCTTCATTTTTTCTACAACACTTTATATATGTAAATAATATAACAAGAGTGATATGGTTTAATTTATTCGAGACTGTAAAAGATATATTTTCCTTTAGATTACAATATGCCTGCATGTTTTCACAAACCCTTTTAAACATGTTCTCTGTTATTCAATTATTTTCGTTGTAAAGTTGTTTTGATTACAGTTTCAATCTTTTTAATTATTTGTGTTTTTATGGTTTACAATTAAGATATACATGAACAACATACACTAATTGTTACTACTCATTTATTTTTTTTTTGTATCAAGTTCAAACTACAACTTTATAAGAAATTCTAATCATTAGGTTTGTTAGGTCCCTAGGTCTCTATACTACTAGTGAACCCATTATTGTTATTAGTGTAACCCCCTTATTATATTGTTGTGCCCATGTAATCTCCAAATTGTTATTATTGTGCCCCATAGAAGCCCACTATTGTTATTGTTGTGCCCTTACATTATTATTGTTATGACGGTTTTGATTATATTATGACCCCTTAGACTCCTATATATAGAAAGGAGGCCTTGTCATTTGTATCATCCAAGAATTGTTCATTTGTGTAATGTAAAGGAGGTTTCCCCCTGGAAGAGCCTGATTTCTAAGTCGTTGATTTATCTTTTCTACCCTTTTTTGAGTTGATTTCATAACATTTGGTATCAGAGCTTTGGATTTTAGGGTTTCGCTACTCCACAATAGGTTATTGTGAAATTTTCAATATAATTTTTTTCCGCGAAGTTTCAGAAGCTAAAAAAAAATCATTTGAGCCGAAATCGTTCTAAACCTCAGGTCCAAATTTTAGATCTTGTCTCGCTATATTTTCGGAAAAATGATCTAAGGAAGTTAGAGTTTTTGCAAGCTCCAAAATTCCATCTCAAACAGGTCATCGTGGAATTTCGCTATACTTGAGCCTAAATCGTGGTAAAGCTTGGGCCCGAATTTCAGAGCTTATTTCACTATATTTTCGGAGATGCAGTCCAAGACATCTAGGTTTTTTGCACGCTCCTGATTTACATCCCAAATAGGTGACTTTGGGAAAATCATTAGAACTTTCTCTCTGAGCATCAGATTGAAATTTCGTAAGTAGTTACAGAAAGAGGACAGTCTGTACTTTTTTTCGTATGGTTTTCAAGTCCGAAAGTCGAAAAAGTGACACATGTAACTTCGTACAACTTCACTCTACTAAACCAGTCTATAATCAAGTCATCGTAGGAGATTTGACATAACTTTTTCTTGAAGAATCCAATATTGATCAGACTAGTGTGGTTAGAAAAATGACTCAGAGAGCTACCACAGGAATAAATTTTAGAAATGGAAGATCCAAAATCATAGAATTACAGTCGTTTCAAAATCGAGCTCCTAAAATCAAGAAAAAACGATATGAGGAAGTTTGATGGCAAGGATCCAGTAAATAGGATACTACAGGTGGAGCAATATTTTGATCTACATAGTGTACAACTATTACAGAAGGTACATATTACATCTTTATATTTAGAACCGAATCAATTTTTATGGTATAAAGGGCTTTGTTCTCATAAACCACTTGTCACTTGGTCAATTTTCATGGAGGAAATGATACCACATTATGATGATACAAAGAGAAACACATTCTTTAGCCAATTGATAAATATCAAACAAAATTATTCAATGGCAGAGCACATTGAGGACTTCCAAAAATTGAATATAAGGGTAAATGATATTCTAGAGAAGCAAAGGATTGATGTCTTCATAGAGAATTTAAAGGATAACATTCAACATGAGGTTCGTCTTTGGGAACCTGATTCATTGGAGAATGCATTCAGGTTGGCAAGAAAAATTGAAAGCGGAATTATGGAAACAAGGAACCCTACCACTCACAACTATAAATATGGAAGTGTTTTTTCTCCTAGCCTTCCGCAACCTACAAGGTTTACACCACAAAAATTGGAATAAAAAGGAGAAAAAGGGATTTGTTACGGTTGTGATAGCAAATACACTAAAGGTCATAAGTGTGCTGAGAATAAATTATTTTACATAGATTATGAAGAGTAGGCAGAAAATGATCAAGAAATGTCAAAAGAAGAGGATATACTCAAGGAACCAACCCCAGAGAAAGAAGAAATGAATCCGACCATATCTTGTAAAATATTAGCAAGAATTACCAATCCTCAAACTCTCAAGATAGAAGGACATATCAAGAAGAAAAAAGTTCAAGAAGTGAAAGATCACATCGAGCATCAAGAAATGAATCCGACCATATCTTGTAATGCATTGGCAAGAATTACCACTCCTGAAACTCTTAAAATAGAAGGACATATCAATAATAAAAAGGTTCAAGCAATGAAAGATCATATCGAGCATCAACAAAAAGTTCTCCAACTTCTAAAGGATAATCCCACTTTGGTGCACAATAAATGAAACAACGGGTAGATAAACATTGCAGCGAAAGAAGTTTTGACACAGGCAAATGGGTATTTTTATGAATACAACCATACAAACAAATGTCCATCAAGCAAGCTAGGAAGGATAATAAATTATCACCAAATTACTATGGTCCTTACAAGGTGATGTAAAAGATTGGTACTATGGAATACAAATTGGAACTTCCTGCATCTTCCCAAGTGCCCCCAGTTTTTCGCGTTTCATGCTTAAAGAAGGTTATAGGTGACAAGTTCCCAGTTCAAACAATATTGTCGGAATTTGACAAGGAAGGAAAAATCAAATTGGAACCTGAAGTAGTCACGGAAACAAGAACCCGACAGCTACAAAATCAATCAATTTCAGAGTGTCTCATCAAGTGGAAGAACTTATCCACTGAAGATTCCACATGGGAGGACAAGAATTTTATACAAAATAATACAAAACTACTCAAGCATTGAAGACAACACTTTTTGAAGGAGAGGGGCATGTTAGGTCCCTATACTATTGGTGTAACCCTTATTGTTATTAGTGCAACCCCCTTATTATATTGTTGTGCCCATGTAGTCCCCATATTGTTGTTATTATTATTGAGCTCCATAGAAGCCCACTATTGTTATTGTTGTGCCCTTACATTATTATTGTTATGTCGACTCTGCTTATATTATGACCCCTTAAAATCCTATATATAGAAAGGAAGTATTGTCATTTGTATCATCCAAGAATTGTTCGTTTGTGTAAGGTAAAGGAGGTTACCACCTCGAAGAGGTTGATTTCTAAGTCGTTGATCTATCTTTTCTATCTTTTTGTGCGCTGGTTTCATATATATATATATATATATATATATATATCATTTTCTTTTGATACTAACCACGTATAAAATAAAACCATACAAATACTTTATACTTAACCTTATCACCATAATAATTCTTATTTTGTTCTTCACTCTAACTAAGAGAATAGTAAACCAGACAGGAGTAAAATAAACAATTTTCTAGTTTAGCATCAACAAGAGAATACGAGAGTTAGAAAAACTGACTTGAAGAATTTTCCCTCAAAAATTATGAGTTAAGTACTTGGCTCCTTCGAACCTTGACACAGCCACTGTTGGCCCCCTTGAACAATTAGGCTTGTAATTCATCTTATGTTTATTTTTCCTTGCTTCTCTTCAGTCTCTCCAATTTTGGTCTTAGAAATTGTGAGACAAAAGCAAGTAAAATCACATAGATATTATCCATCTACCACTCTTTGGGTGGTTATTCACTGTATCCAGCTCACCAACAGGTGGCAAGTATTTAACTACTCATTAATGATCTCTTGTTTCCCACTTTTGAGGACATCTCTTTGTTTTCTAGGAAATATTTAATTGGCCAATATCGTAATTTCATAATTAAATCTAATCACCCAGATTAGATACCTAGAACTTGCTGATGGATAAAATAATTTTTCATAATTAAATAGCAACGTTTTTCCTCTTTCAACCATTTGTAATTGGTCATTAAATTCCTGGTTTTTGTCTTTATTTATAAACTAAAACATAATTACAGTGTTACAAACAATTATTATCAGTAATAAATTATTGATAATTTAAAATGTATTTATGTTTCCATGTAAATAAACTTTTGCACATTTTTTTACAAGCACATCATATTTAAGCTAAGGGATATCACGGAAAAACGAAACTTTCGGCTTGAATGTGGGGACAAATACAAAATTATTTCGAGATTATGCTAAAGGTTGTAAGATGGGAAATACAATTTGGTCCTTAAAAGACTCGAATGGTAGGGAGGATTCCTCTTTTAATGCTTTGGCAGACATGGGGAAGCGACACTTTGAAAATATTTTTAAATACCAGGAAGATGTATATATATGTATTGTAACATTGAAACGAATATAATTAAAAATCAATCTAGTTTTCCCAGTTTGGGTGCCAGGAGAAAATATCTATATATATTTTATGTTCTTGTCATTGTTTATCTTTTTGTTTTAAGAATTTGTTTGCAGGTAATTTTTGTACAAGGTTAAAACCTATATTTGGTATCATATTTGTTTCGATTCAAAGGGATGTCTTCGCTGCTAAGGGGTTTTTCTCAAGCTTGTGGTAGACCATGTTATAGTGGGAGATCTATGAGATCGATTCTTGCGGTGAAAGGAAATGGTGAAGAGTGGAAAGATAGAGATCGAGAAATTCAATGGACAAAGTTTTGAGTTGTGGAAGCGCAAGACAGAGGATATGTTGGTGGATAGAGATCAGTGGATTGTTGTAGATCCAAGTAGGGCACCAACAAGAATGTTGGCAAAGACTAGGTGAAGTTAGATTGGAAGGCAAAGAGCACAATATGATTCTGTCTCTCAGATTTATTATTATTGAATGTATTAAGGGAAGATACAACAAAGGCTTTGTGGTACACATTAGGGACTTTGTATCAATCTAAGTATCTCGTGAACAAACTATTCATGTGGAAAAAGTTGTATAACCTTAGGATGAAAAATGGATACTCGATGACATAGCATCTAAACGTCTTCAATAATGTGGTAAGTCAATTTTTATTTGTTGATATTAAAATCTTAAATGAAGATAAGTGCATCAGTCTATTGTGTTCTTTACCAAACTTGTTGGATAGTCTGTGAAAATTCCTTGAAATGCGGCAACTGGAAATAATTATCCTAATTGATTAATAGTTTATTAATTTTCATATTAATATAGAATTAATTACACTATGATTTATTCACCAAAAATAAATACTATGGAATCAAAATAGAAACTGAGAAATGATAGCACACACACACACACACATAAATTAACACAGTGATTTTTGGACAAAAGTCCCCAGAAAAACCCAAATTGGGAAAATGGTGTAGCAGCTAAGGGGTTATTTTATTATGCAACAGTGAATTATGAGTACAATCTTTGGAAGCCCAACTAGTTGTCCAAACGACAAGACCCAACAGAAAACACTTAGAGAGAATAATTATCTCGTTCCACAAGAAAACCTACGGCCTTTCAAATCTGGTCATCAACCTCTGTGCAGGTTGAATCTGTCTCTAGTGATCCACACAGTTGTGCTCAGAAATTTCACGTGACTCATGCCATTGTTCTGGAAAAACTCGCGCGGCCCTAATCTGTAACGCCAGAAAAACCGTGTAACCCTTGCAGCTAATCTGGACTAGCTACGTCGTGGAATACTTTATTCACTCACTTTTGCCTCTTCTAGATCTGGAAAACCTCCTCCAGATCATTGTCTCTACCACTCTAAGACTTTGTATTCGATCTCTAACTCAATTTCTCGAATTGTCTAGATCATTTAGTATCTTCAAAATTTGTTCTCCATCTACCTATCGACTCCTTATAATCTCTAGTTAAGACTTCAACGGCCATGATTAAAACTTAATCAATGGTTGAAATTATCTCTAAGTCGATATATGTGAGTTTCTAGACTATTATCACCTTGACTTAATTAATTTTGATTAATTAACCCCTTTCCCTAAGTTTAGACTTAGGAAATAATTAAAATAGGTTAATAATCTAATTAAGTCATTTCTAGATGGAATTTCCATAAACGATTTCTGCGTTATGGAGATCTCATGCATTCTAACCTCTCCACCAAGTTCTGTAACTAGAACACATCTAATGCTACAAAAACTAACACTCCTTCTTAGCGAGGATTATGTTCTAGTGTTGCACACCCTACCACAACACTCTATCTTTGTATCATCTTATGTCACGTTGTTGATTTCTAGTCATACTGCCCACCAACCACTGTGTAACTCTGATGCTACATTTTTTTTGTTGTTGACGCTACCATACTACTTCCAACATTGCAATTGCACTACAACGCTCTTTCATTTGTTGTTATTGCAGCTACAACAACTGCAACTGGGAAGCATCCAAAATACTTAATCATATGTGTTCAGTGTGTTGCATTTATCTCTTGATTCCTTACTCTTGCTAGCCTCCGCATTTTCACTGAAGAATCTGCATTGTTGCTAACTCTGCACTGAGCCACCTACTCTACTGTCAACATTTCACTGCGCTCCTCATCATCTGATTACTACTACTCTGTAGTTGTCACTCTCGTACTGACTGCATCAACTGCCACTGATCCCTTCTATTGAATATTGTGGGCCCCCGTAGCCAAGTAATGATCCATGAGGTAGACTCCTCGAGGAAACTGTGCATCTCTTGTAGCTCTTTGGGACTACAATACCAAAGCACCCCAGCTCACTCCTAGAGGTATATCTGCAAACATCACAAATTCCTCCTCCAACCTAGAGGACAACGTGTTGATCTCCGTTGACGTTGCTTGTTGGTCCTGCTTCTCTTGCTTGTCCTTCTTCCTAAGAGGACACTTCATACTAAAGTGGCCAAACTCGCCACACCTAAGGCACTTGACCTTTGAAAATTCCTTCTTCTTATTCTTTTGTTCCCCTTGCCCCTGGCTGGGACGCTTCGATGCAAGGGCCACATTCTCCTCTTCCTTCACACTCTTCGATCTATTGCTACTTCTTCCACTAATGGAGCTCTTAAAAAAAGCTCGCCTCATTTCCTCTTGTTGCAAATCGGCCCACATCCTGTCCCCTATAGATAGCATGTCTCTACCCAATATACTTTAAACGAAGACATGCCAATCCTCCAAGACATTGTTTAGTTCCAACTGCACTAGCTCTGATGGTTGAGAGGCGGCCCCAACAGCTACAATCTAATCTCAAACCTCATGAATCCTGGTGAGGAAGGGATCTATGCCTTCTCCCTTCCACATCTTGATGCATATGATATTTTCTTCCAGGAACATCTTCTGCTACTTAGAAGAACTCTGATATAAAATGGAGAGATCTACCCACATTTCTATGGTTGTACCTTTGTCTTCCACATGTGAGACCATATGATCTCGGACTAGATCCAAGATCAATTGATTTGCCCTCACCATATCCTTCGTGTATTCTTTGAGTTGATCCACATCTTGGGGAAATTCCACCACATTATTTATGTAGGATTTTAGACCATATTCATCTAGAAAAAAGGACATCCTAACCTTTTAGATGGCATAGTTGGAAGCTCCATCCAACCTATCCTGATCTCTAAGCCTTGTTGTCGCCATATTTGGATCTAATATGGAAACTCCCTCTTCCTCTGCTCTGCTCTAATACTCGCACTCCCTCCTGGACTGTGCAGATCTGCTAGATGCTACTAGCAATCTGCAACTGGGAAAATCAGATTTCTTGGCTAGAAACCCTCTAAGATAAAGCTCACTTTGTGTGTGCAAATTCTCTTCAACCCGACATTGATTCTAGCGCTGCAAAATCCTTTGTGTCCAAACAAGAATCTTCTCTACGAAAATGTGATTTGATGTTTCTCTTGGTTATGCTATACTCACGACTTTTTCGTACTCGTGCATTTGTTCCATCTGAACTCGCAAGATCCACGTGTCTATATAGGAAAATCTCTTGAAACCTACATTTGTTCTAAGTGAACCCGCGCGGTTGTTTGAAAAAAATTGTCCTGCGGCTCAGAGGTTCTTTACTTCTAAGCATTTTGTCTACCAAACATGCTCTAATACCATGTGAAAATTATTTGAAACGCAGCAAATGGAATTAATTATCTTAACTTATTAACCGTTTATTAATTTTCATTGAATTAATCACACTACAATTTCTTCACCAAAAATAAATATTGCGGAAGAAAAATAGGAACTATGAAATGCTAGCAAGCACACACATAGTATTAACACAGTTATTTTTGGACAAAAGCCTCCGAAAAAACCCAACTTGGGAAAACTCGTGTAGTAGCTAAGGGTTTATTTTATTATGCAACAGTGGATTCTTAGTACAATCTTTGGAAGCCCAACTAGTTGTCCAAACGGCAAGATTTGACAAATACTTAGAGAGAATAATTATCTCCCTCCACAAACAAACCCGCGGCCTCTAAAATTTGGCCATCAACCTCTACACAGACAAAATTTTCTTCTAACTATCCACGTGGTTGTACTGGGAACTCCCGCGTGATCTGAGTATCTATTCTAGGAAAACCCGCACAACCCTAATTTGTGACGTCAAAAAAATATGCGCGGCCCTTATAGCTGATCTGGGTAGATGCAACGTGGAATAATTTAGTCACTCGCATTTTGCCTCTCCAGATCTAAAAATATTCCTCTGAATCACTGCCTCTACCTCCCTGACAATTTGCTACTCGATCTCTGACTTGATCACTATTGATGACTTGCACTAGAAGATTAATCTGTCTAAATCATTTTGTATTTGCTATTGGTCACACTTTTAAGTGCTCCTCACTTTCAAGTGATCTCCCAAAAGTGTCTCTTATATGTTATCCAAGTGTCCATCAACTTCTCCTTATAATCCTTTGTTGGAGCACCAACAACCAAGATTAAAACTTAATCAAGGGCCAAGATCATATCGGAGTCGATCTGTGTGGGTTTCTAGAGAATTCACACCATTTTTAATTAATTACTAATAATTAGCCCAGTTTCCTAAGTTAGACTTAGTAAAAATTAAATGATCACTAGACTTAGTAAAAAATAAATGATGGTTAATTAATTTAATTGAGTCATTTCTAGGTGGAATTTCTAGAAACAATTTCTAGGTTTTGGAGATCTCTTGTATTTTAGTCTCTCCACAAAGTTTCGTGGCTAGAACACATCTGATGAGAAAAAAAACTAACATATTTTTGTAGTTGCCATAAGTAACAATACAACTACCTTGAAGTTTGATGAAATAATTTCATCCTTGTTGTCGGAGGAGATGAGATGGGAAAATATGGAGAGCTAGAATGGAGATGACTTGTTTGTGAGAGGATGGTCCCAAAATAGAAACAAAAATAACTCCTAAAGTGGGAAATCTAAATCTAAAGGGAGATCTAAATCTCTAGGAAAATCTATAAAGGTATGTTGGAAATGTGGAAATGAAAGGCACTACAAAATAAAGTGTAGATCTAAAGCTCCTAAAAAAGGAAAGGGATCTGATGATGCTCTTTCTGTAGAGGTGAAAACC
Source organism: Pinus taeda (assembly GCA_000404065.3). NCBI lineage: Eukaryota > Viridiplantae > Streptophyta > Pinopsida > Pinales > Pinaceae > Pinus > Pinus taeda. Next base: position 108,726 of record APFE030524083.1, on the reverse strand, counting down.
ACCTCAAATGAAGGTGGGGATGTGTACTTCGCTTCTTCTTCAAACACACATGTAGATCATGAGGCATGGTTGATTGACTCGGGTGCATCCTTTCACTTCACTCCCCATAGATGTGAATATGAGAAATATGATGGTGGTGATGTCTTCCTAGGGGATGATAGGAAGGGCTAGAATCATAGGGCGTGGAAAAATCACATTGAAGTTGCAAGGTGGAAGGATTATGACACTTCTTGGGGTTTTGCATATTCTTGCATTGACCAAAAATCTTATTTTTATCAGCAAGATGGATGATGTAGGTGTAAAAGCAATGTTTGAGAAAGATACACATAAGATGGTTCATGGAGCACTAGTATTAATGCGGGGTGTTCGGATTGGAACTTTGTACAAACTTCTGGGTAGCATTGTTATTTATGGGTGCAATAGTTGTATGGTTCCTGAAAGTGGAGCAAAAAATCTAATGGCCTCTAGAGAAAAGACTATATTGTAAAGATTTGGACATATTGGAGAGAAGGTCATTCGAATACTACATAATAATGGTTGGTAGAAGACATGTATAATTTCTCTCTAGATTTTGATTTCTATGAACATTGTGTATATGGGAAACAGAATTGGGTGAATTTCCCCTTTAGTGCTAAGAGGAAAAAATGGATATTAGAGCTTGTGCACAATGATGTGTTTGGACCTGTGTCAATTCCATCACTGGAAAATTTTGTGTACATTGTCTCATTCATAGATGATTTCTCAAGGAAAACATGGATATCACATGAAGAAAGACCTTTGTCAACGCGTTTCGAACCAACTAGTGTGGTTCATCGTCAGGACAAGTTGAAGAAACAGATCCATCTATGCATGTTAAATACTCTGAGCAGAGCCCCCAATGGCTATCTTGACCAACGGCTAATTTTGACTTAGGGACCAGAGTCAAAAAGTCAATGTTATAATTTTGTTCTTCTTAAAACTATTATGGATCACAGAAGCCTCAATTCAAAAACATGGATATATTTCCTCTGAAAGAAATCTGAATTCTTTGACGAGTTTAAAGAATTTAAGTCTTTGGTAGAAAATCAAAGAGAGAAAAAGATTAAGGTGTTGAGGACTGATAATGGTGGAGAATTTTGCAAGAAGGAATTCGAAGAGTTTGTAACAAGTGTGGTATAACGTGGCAAATGACTACTCCATACACACCTCAGTAAAATGGAGTTGCAGAAAGAATGAATATGATGTTGATGGAGAACACAAGAAACATACTCAGTGGTGTCGCGTTAGGACAGGAATTCTAGGGAAAAGTAATGGATAATACATGTTACATGTTTAATAGATCACCTTCATCAGCGTTAGAGAATAAGACTCCACATGAGGTATGGAATAGTAAGAAACCCTCTCTCTTACATCTCAAGGTATTTGGTTGTGATGCATATGTACATGTTCCAAAGGAGAAAGGAACGAAGTTAGATAGTAAATCTGAAAGGTGCATGTTTATTGGGTATAAAGATGGTTTTAAAATTAAGTTTTGGAACCCAGAAACAAAGAAGGTTGTGCAAAGCCAAGATGTGGTGTTTAGTGAGGTAAAATATGTTATTAAACATGAATTACTACCAATGGAATCTGAGAAGATGTTTGAACTAAAGGAGAAAGAATCAGACTCTACAGCAGAACAGGGATCAAATGAAGAAGAGCCACACACTCCAGTTTTGAAAAGATCAGTTCGAGAGAAAATGTAGCAGAGAGGTATAGTCCATCTATTTTCTGTTCAAATTTTGCTTTATCTATTACTGATGATGATGCCATAATTATCACGGAGGTAGTGGATTCAGAGGATGGCAAACATTGGAAAAAGGGCATGGTTGAATAAATGGAATCCTTGGGAAAAAATGAGGTTTGGGATCTAGTGGAGTTGCTAGTTGAAAGGAAATCCATTGACAAGAAATGGTTGTTTAAGAAGAAGATGAATGCAGAAAGCAAGGTGAAGAAATACAAAGCTTGGTTGGTAGCAAATGGTTATTCCCAGGTGTCGGGAATTGATTTTGGTGATATTTTTCCTCTTGTTGTCAAGTTAGCTTCTATTAGATTACTTTTATATGTTGTTGTTGCTTTTGATTTTGAGATAGAACATATGGATGTGAAGAACACATTTATTCACAAGGATCTGGAAGAAGAGATCTACATGAAGCAATCAGAAGGCTTTGTGGTGAAGGATAAGAAAGAATTGGTATGAAAGTTAAAAAAGACTTTGTACGGGTTAAAAAAGTCACCAAGGTTGTTGTTGGAATAATGATCCATTTGTTAATTTTTAGTGTTATTAAAAGTGGTTATTTTGTGTCAGAGAATCATGGAGTGATTTGTGGACTAATTGATTGAGAATATTGTGGAGTGATTTGTTCACTGATTGATTAAGAAATTTGTGGAGTTGAAAAAATCTCAAGACCTCTCTTCATGTATAAATATATTTCTATGTTAATGAAATTTTATTGAGTTGGTGTGTGTGAGTTGTATTCATTATTGTCTAATTATTCTTGCTCTGTTAGTTCTTTTGTTGGTGTGTGTCTTTCATTTAGTATCGGAGCCATTGCCCCAAGAATTAGAGCTTGTGAGATCTATGAGAACCCTCTCGAAAAATAGAACTCGTGTGTTTTTTCGTGTGTTTGGCACGTGTGAAGAACTTGAATAAAGAATTGTTAAACATGAAGCAACATTGGAGCATGCAGACTAAGCCTGCTACGTGAAAATTCTTTCATGCATACCTATGCGATGAAGATACTTTTGTTAGTGTAATTTTTTTTGTTGATGTGCTTTTTCCATTTGATACATTTTTTGCCTGAAGTTGTTTTAAGCATGTTGTTGTTTTGAGTCTGTGTGCACTGATTCAGTAGCCTATGATTGTTGGAAGCAACATTCGAGAAAAGTTTAGTTTTTTTTTTTTTTTTTTAAATATAGAATAGGAACATAGTTGCTTGAAAAAGACTTGCACAAAGCTATGTGAAGAAGTCTTCTTGTGGATGAGAATCTAAGCTTGAAGAGACTCCAAGTTGTTTGCATTATTAAGCCAATCCTTTTCATTATGTCAAATGCTTGTTCGCCAAATAATCATTCAAACTAGGATCATTCGATCATGGACATGCAAGTTTAAACGTGGATGTGGACGTGAAATTTGAAATAAGAGTGGAGCGACTTTTGTGAACTTTTAAAAGTAAAAGGTATTTTATATATTTTCCATTCAACGTGGACATGAAATTTAAACAAAAGTGGAAAGAAAATATTGAAGTTTGAGCAGAGTTAACTTTAAAGTTTTAAAGTTTAACATTACAGTATTTTTTTTTTTTTTTTAAAGTGGAGTGACTTTTCATGAGTGTTTAACTTTTGTTTGGAGTGCACGTTAATGTTTCATGACACGCTCCTTAAGTTTGTAAAAAGGGCTTTACAAATGTGTAAAAGGGGTTTGGAGTGCACGTTAATGTTTCATGACACGCTCCTTAAGTTTGTAAAAAGGGCTTTACAAATGTGTAAAAGGGGATTAACGTTTTTAATAAGGGAGATGTAAAAAGTAAATATGTTATATAAGGTTTTGAAAAGAAGAACTAATGTTTCTTCTCATAAAGCGAGATATAGGATGGTTTGCCATAATGAAAGGAGATATAGGATAGTTTGTGGTGGTGGTTGAATCCCAATTTTTTGGGACATTTGGTTCTTGTCTCGGGTTGAAGTGGGACACATTGTGTTTTTTTGTGCATTTTCTCTCTATTACTCTCCCTTACTCTCCTCGTGGCAACAAGCAGTATTGTATTGCCTAAACTTGTTGGCACAAACTATTTTTATTGGAGCAAACACATGCAACCTATATTCATCACCAAATATTTACGGGAACTTGTAGCTAATGGATACATTGTGCCTTCTCTTGATGAATTCAAAGCATTAAGTGATGATGAAAAGAAATCTCTTAGATAACTTATTAAGAAAGATAATGAAGCACTTTCACTTATAGGAAGTGTTGGTGAAGAATCTATATTTTTAAGAATCAATGGTGCAATATCATCTAAAGAAGCATGGGATATCTTAAATATGAAGGTGTTGGTGTAGCTAAATTGCAAATATTTAGAAGGAATTTTGAAAATGTTCATATGCAAAGTAATGAACTCATTCATGATTACATCACAAAAATGCAAGATCTTGTTAATTAGATGAGGTCATTAGGTGAAGATGTTCTAGAAAGAAGGCTAATTGAGAAGATTTTAAGAAGTGTTCCACCTAAGTTTCAGATGGTCATTACCGGTATTATGGTCTCCAAAGATTTAAATACCATGAAAATTTATTAATTAAGTGGATTTTTGTTCACTGTTGAAGAGACGCAACCATCTGAGCAAGTAGAACATGCGTTTTCTACAAATCATAGAAGGAAGAGAAAGGATTAGGAGTCCATATCATAATCGGAATCAAAACAGAAATCAAAAAAATTCACAAGGAAATTCATCTCCTTCAAGAGGTAGAGGAAAGAATTTCAGTCAATTCAGAGGAAGAGGCAGAGATGGATCTCACAAAAGAGGAAAAGGAAGAGATGGAGGAAGAGGTGGAAGACCACAGTGTTATTATTGCCAAAAAATTGGCCATCTTGAAAGAGATTGTTATGCAAAAATGAGAGATATGGAGCGAAAAGGTGCTAATACAGTTGTTGAAGAAACTAGGAATTAGAAATTATTCATCTCAAGTTTGATGGCACATAGTGAAGAAAGTGAAGCATGGTATATTGATTCAGGATGTTCAACTCATATGACATCTCAAGAGGAATTGTTTACCAATATTAATGGCAATTATTCTCTTAAAGTCCTATTTGGTGATGATAGTGTTTCTGAGGTGAAAGGGAAAGGTATAGTTGCAATACCAGCATTACATGGAAAAAAGAAGTTAATTGAGGACACTTTGTTGACACCAGCATTGAAGAAGAACCTACTTTCTATGAGACAAATGATGGAGCAAAACTACAAGTTAGTGTTTATTAATAAAGAATGCTTAATCATGGATAAGTTGAATAAAAACGCAGTTGTAGCAAGAGATGAAATCACTGAAGATAGAATTTTCAAACTCTCCTTTGATTCTAGTAATTCACAAAGTTTGAATACAACAGAAGAAGCAAATTTTAAGATTTGGCATTATAGGATGGGACGTCTGAGTTTTCAAAGTTTGGTGTTGATGAGAAAGCAAAACATGGCGAATGGTCTTCCTTATATCAAGTTGGATGATGATGTATGTGAAGGGTGTATTTTTTGGAAAACAACACAAGGAAAGTTTATCAAATAAAACATGGAAGGCTAGAGAACATCTAGCGTCGGTGCATTCTGATTTGTGTGGTCCAATGGAGATTGTCTTTTGGAGAGGCACGTTATTTTCTCACTTTCATTCCTGATTATTCTAGGAAGACATGGGTGTATTTTTTGCAAGAGAAGTCTAGAGTGTTTTCTCATTTTCTTGATTTTAAAGCTTTAATTGAAAAGCAAAGTGGTCTACAAATTCTCACCCTAAGAACAGAAAATGGGGGAGAATACAAGTCAAATGAGTTTTTGAATTATTTCAGGAAGAATGGAATAGAGCGAGAGTTTACTAATTCATACTCTCCTCAACAAAATGGTGTTGCAAAGAAGAAGAATAGGATCACAGTTGAAATGGCTAGGAGCATGTTAAAAACCAAGTCTCTTGGAAATGAATTTTGGGTTGAAGCAGTACACAACAATATACACTCTTAACTGATGTCCTACAAAGGCAGTGTTGAATTTGACTCCAGAAGAAGCATGGTCATGATAAAAACCAAGTGTTGTACATATGAAAGCTTTTGGTTGTATTGCATATGCACATGTTCCCAAGGAAAGGAGGAAGAAATTGGATGATAAGAGTGTGAAGTGTATCTTTATTGGATACAGTACTTAAACAAGAAGTTATAGGTTGATTGATCCAGAGGCAAGAAAAGTGATAATAAGCAAAGATGTTGTGTTTGATGAACAGGGAATCTACCAACCACATCAGGTACAATTTGAATTTAGGAAAGATGTTGTAAATATTGGTGACGAATTAAATTTCATGTCACTAAAGATAGATGAAGTTAAGAAGCCGCCTGAATGGCTTGAAAGGGGTCATTCAAAAAGCATTATGTTGGATAAAAATTTTAAAACAAGGGTAACTAGATCTCAAAATTCTCTATTGAATTATGCACTTATGGGACATGTAATGAAAATGGATGAACCACAGGATTATGCAGAAGCATCAAGAATGAAAGAATGGAATGAAGCTATGGAAGCGGAATTGAATGCCTTGGTAAAAAATGATACATGGGACTTGGTCAAATTACCAAAGGGAAAAGATGTAATTGGCACTAATTCAGTTCATAAGACTAAGTATAAATCATATGGCACAATTGACAAGTATAAGGCTCATTTAGTTGCAAAGGGCTATGCACAGAAAGAAGGAATTGATTATCCTGAGACATTTTCCCCAGTGGCAAAGTTGGATACAATCAGGATGGTCTTGCATTAGCTACATAGTACAAGTGACCAGTTTTTCAAATGGATGTTAAATCGGCTTTTCTAAATGGTTATGTGGATAAAGAAAATTATGTGGAGCAGCCTAAAGGTTTTGAAATGTCATGAAAAATAAGATTATGTTTATAAGTTGAATAAGGCCTTGTATGGTCTGAAGAAACCACCAAGGGCATGGTATTCAATATTGATAAGTATTTTCAGGATCATGGATTAGTTAAAAGTTTATATGAGCCAAATCTCTATATCTTTCAGTCAGGATAGGACATTTTGATAGTTGCCTTATACGTTGATGATTTGATCTACACAAGGAATAGTACAGAACTATTTCAAAGGTCTAAGTCACATATGATTGTTGAGTTTGAGATGACAGATCTTGGTAAGTTGCATTATTTATTGGGTATTGAAGTTTGGTAGAAGGAAGATGGTATTTTCATGTCACAGGTCAAGTATACTTGGGACATCTTGAAGAAGTTTGGAATGTTGAGTTGCAAGCCAGCGACAACTCCTTTGGAAGTTGGGTTGAAGTTATATGGACATGATGACTCCAATTTAGTTGATGTTACTTTGTATCATCAATTGGTTGGAAGTTTGATCTACTTAACTACAACTCAACCAGATGTTTCTTTTGTAGTCAGTATGGTATCAAGATTTATGGCAGAATCCAAGGAATTACATTGGAAAGCAACAAAGAGGATTTTAAGATATCTGCGTGGAACAGTTGGTTATGGTTTGGTATACAGATCTACAAAAGACTTCAGGTTGATTGTAATACAGATTCAGATTAGGTTGGATGTATGGATGACAGGAAATCAACGTCGGGGTGTTCATTTAGTATGGGTTCAGCAGTAGTTGCTTGGAGTACTAATGAGCAACCTATAGTTTCTCTCTTGATAGAAAAAGCAGAGTATAAAGCAGAAGCGATAGCAACATGTGAAGCAGTTTGGTTAAGAAAAATTCTAGAGGATCTACATGAATAGTAAGAGCAACCCACTTATTTGATGTGTGATAATCAAAGTGTTATTTAGATGACCAAGAATCCAGTTTTCCATAAGACCAAGCATATTGATATTCAGTATCATTTTGTTTGAGATCTGGTTCAACAAGGAGTGATCAAGATCCAATACTACAGAAAAGATGAACAAGTAGCTGATATATTCACCAAAGCACTATCTAAGGAAAAGTTTTCCAAATTCAGAGATGATCTTGGAATATTTGCAAATGATAATTATGGGGGATAAATGTTGGAATAATGATCCATTTGTTAATTGTTAGTGTTATTGTAAAGTGGTTATTTTGTGTGAGAGAATTATGGAGTGATTTGTGGACTGATTGATTGAGATAATTATGGAGTGATTTGCGAACTGATTGATTGAGAAATTTGTGGAGTTGACAAAATCCTGATACCTCTCCTCATGTATAAATATATCTCTATGTTAATGAAATTTGATTGAGTTGGTGTGTGTGAGATGTGTGTATTATTGTCTAATTATTCTTGCTATGTTAATTCTTTTGTTGGTGCATTTCTTTCAGTTGTGGTATCAACAATTTGATACATATATACGGGGACTTGGCTTTATAAAGAGAAAAGAGGATCACTATGTGTATTTTAAATTAATTGGTGACCATGTTATTTATTTGGTCTTGTATGTGGATAATATGTTATTGATTGGAAATAACAAATAAATTATCCAGGATTTGAAGACGCAATTGTCCTCTAAATTTGACATGAAAGGTCTTAGAGCTGCAAACTATATTTTGGACATGGAAATTAAATGAGATCAGGAAAAGAGAAAGCTTTGGTTAAACCAGAGGAAGTATGTCAAGACAATATATGTTTAATAGACAATATAGTAAACCAGTGAAAGTTCCTATTCCTATAGGAGTAAAGTTATTTGTTAAACCGTGTTCCAAGACACAAGAAGAGGAAGAGGACATGTCTCATGTTCCATATGTGAGTGCAAGTGGTATCCCAATGTATGCAATGGTTTGTATCAGACCGGACATTGCACATGTAGTGGGAGTATTGAGTAGCTTTATGTCAAAACCAGAGAAGTAGCATTAGACAGCGGTGAAGAGGGTTTTCAGGTATTTGAGTGGCACTAGTGATTATGGTTTGTGCTACCAAGGAAGACTAAGATTTGAAGGAATTTTGGACATACATGGCTTTGTTGATGCAGACTGAACTGGATATTTGGATAAGAGAAGTTCTATAAGAGGGTACATGTTTAACTTGTTTGGAGTAGTCAATTGGATGAACAAGAGACATTCTATGGTGGCACTTTCAACTACAGAGGTTGAATACATGTCAGCCACTCATGCAAGAAAGGAAACAATTTGGTTGCAAATATTGTGTTCAAATATGGGGTTGGAACAACAAACTATAAGGATAGACTGTGACAACCAAAGTGCAATTTTCTTGGCAAAGAACTATGTTTATCATTCGAAGACAAAGCACGTTGATGTTCAATATCACTTTGTGGATATGGTTGAAGACAAAAAAGTGTTGCTCGTAAAGGTGGACATTTTGAAGAATGTTGCGGACGCATTGAAAAAGTTTATGAGCACTGAGAAGTTTTCTTGTTGTAGATAAACAATGGGCATTGCAACCCTAGACCAATGACTATGCACTCTTGTGGCCCCCTATGTGGAAAGAAAACAAGTGGGATAATGTTGGGTGTGTTTATTCTTTCCACAATTAATTTCATGTGTTGTTATGTTGTGTCGGGCGCAGCGGGGAGCCGGACCACCCCCCTGCATGGGGTTTGTGGAAAAGTCATGGGAAAAAAAATTATGCAGGCCTAATAATAGTTAGGCGGACTCAAAGATGGTGGGCAGACCTGCCCATGGTTTTGCACATCGTTTTCGCACATGGTTTTGGGCATAACGATTTTTTTCCATGGAATTTTGTATATCTGGTTAAAGAAACTAGGAATTTTGTATATCTGGTTAAAGAAACTATGGTTATGATCTAATTCAGGGTTAATGGATTGGGGTTTATGAATGCTTCGACACACACACACACACACATATTGTAACATTGAAAGGGATATAATGAAAAATCAATCTAGTTTTCCCAATTTGGGTTTTAGGAGAAAATATTTATGTATATTTTATGTTCTCATTATTATTTATTTTTTCTATTTGAAGAATTTGTTTGTCGGTCATTTTTGTATAGGGTTAAAACCTATGTATATCTTATGTTTGAAGTCACATAAGATGGATTAAATAATCCCTGCATAACTTTCAAAGTAATAAGAGCATAGGGCTTGATGGATGGGATGTGGAATTTTTTGTGGGTCTAATCGATATTTTGGGGTTTAATCTTTTAGCAATTTGAAGAATCTCGGCGAAATCGCAAAATACTATCAGCATTTAATTCTACTTTCATTGCATTGATTCCAAAGGTCGAGACCCCTTCCTCTTTTCAAGAATTCAAGCCTATTTATTTATATAATGATATCTATAAGGTCATTGCTAAGGTGATTTCTCTAAGGCTCGAGTCAATCCTCATCAATATCTAAGGAGCAATTTGGGTTTCTCGAAGGTTGTCAAATCCATGAAGTTATCGGGGTGAGCCAGGAAAGTTTACATAGCTTAAAAATAATGAATCAAAGGGGTTGTGACCAAAATTGATATATCAAAAGCATATGATCATGTCAATCAAATATATCTCAGGCTCCCTTCTTACTCATATTGGTTTCGGCCTTTTATCTCTTGGGTTATCAGCTATATTCAATTTGTTTCCTTTGTCATCCTAATCAATGGAATTGATTTTTATTTTTTCCATGCACAACGCGATCTTAGACAAGGATGCCACCTTTCTCCTCTTTTATTCCTGTTGGTGGTAGAGGGACTTAGTCATTTATTGGTGGATGCAATGCAAAGGGGAGAATTTCAAGGTTGTATGTTGACTAGAACATTAGTAATTTCTCATATTTTATTTATTGATGATATTCTAATATTTTGTAATGGAAGTACCCGAGAGATGGAGTTGCTTAAGGGCATTATATCATTATTTGGGAAGGAAACCGGCATGTTAATCAATTTTTAGAAATCTTCTATCCATGTTTCCAATCTCAAGGCTATCAAGATACTTCAAATTTTAGACCTCCTTCCGATGGTCTCTTCAAGGATGGATGATGGCATCAAATATCTAGGTTTTTATTTGAAACCCAATACATATTGTATGACAAATTAGCAGTGGCTAATTTCAAAAGTTGAGAAGTGTATCAAAAAATGGAGTCATAGATGGCTTTCCAGGGTTGGGCGTTTAGCTCTAATCAAATCTATCTTGAAGTTATTCTTGTATTCTGGTCTTCATTGGCTTGGATTTTGAAAGGTTTTCTACATTGCATTAAACGTATTTGTTTCAAATACTTATGGTATGAATCTAAAGAGGAGTCAATCCTGCCTTGGGTTGGATGGGAAAAAATTGCTCATCCAAAATCTTAGGGTGGATGGGGTCCGAAGACCATATTTATGTTTTTCAGTGCTATGGCTACAAAATGCGGCTAGCGTTTGTAACTACACAGAGTTTGTGGACTTTTGTTGCAATAGTAAAGTATATTTCTCCCCTCTTTGTGGAAGATTGGGTTCACAAACCATATAAGCCTGGGGGTTATCTCTATTGTCTAGAGGGCTATTTTAAACACTTTTGAACTCATTCGTAGGGGTTTGGCATGGAAAGTTGGCTATGGTACCTATGTTCATATTGGTCAAGATCCATGGCCAGGTTGTGTGCATGATCATCTGATACCTTCTCCCTTAATTGATTTCCTCGGGAATATGGGTATTGTCATGTTGGCTCATATTGGAAATCTAGCTTCAACCACCATCTGGAGGCAAGCATGGAAATATGTTCCTCATCTGTATATCCCTGAGTTTTTCATGGATGCGTGGAACAAATATTTAAGGGCTTGAAATGTGGGACATGTCCGATTATCAAATAGGGATGATGAATTAGTGTGGAATGTGTTTTCGTCTGGAATATACTCTCCTAAGGTAGGCTATGTTTACATTAATATTGAACGCTTTCCTGTCGTTCCTAAATGTTGGTGGAAAACTACTTGGAAATCTCGATGTTCACCCAAAAGCTAAAATCCTAATGTGGTGTGTTATAAACAAAAAAGTCCATACATGGGACGTTCTTCGAAAGATATTTGCTCATGGTCCTAGTTGGTGTGCCCTTTGTCACGCTGACAATGAATCAATTATTCATCTTTTTTATCATGTTCTTTTTGTCAACAAATCTGGACTCCTTATAGATTGGTTGACAACCAAATTTGTCAATGGAGTAGTCAATCTGTTGGAGAAGCTTGGCAACTTTGGTTGTCCTTTCCTTATTCTCATGTTTTCAAAGCCTTCCCACTGGGGGATATGGATTGCTCACAAACGAAATCATTTTCAAGGATGAGGTTTCCTCTCCTAGGGTTATTGTAGCTGAGGTTGTGGCTATTCTTAGTCAGTTCCCCCAAGAAAAAGATGTTTCTAGAGTGCAGATAATTGAAGTTGAACATTCATATCAATCAATTATGTCGGACTATTTTGATGGGCCTTCAACCGTCTCCAGTGATCAGAGTGGTGGCAGTTTCATTTTGCACATTTGAGACTCTTTATCCTTTCGTGTTTCCAAGGGTTTTGGTCTGAGCTTGAACAATAATGTTGAACCTTTTTTGTGTAGAAATCTCCTTTCTTTTGATATTAAGAGGGGATTTCTCATTTACAAGTTTTTGTTGATTCTATGCTTGTGGTTAACTCGATGAATTGTTCACAATCTTGTCGAAACATATTGTATTATTCATTCAAACCAGGAGATAACTCCTCAAATGTAATTGTATTATTCATTCAGGTTGTTCATTATTATATACAAGAGGGAGTCACTGTTCAATTCATCTCCCGATGACTCTCCATTTCCTCTATTATTTATTTACACTAATTACAGTTGTTCACCCAATCCCTATGGTTAGATGTCAACATTCCCCCCCTTAATCTAAAGGGATGTTGGTGAGTCCAAGCATCGTTCTGAATCTTTCAAGCTTTTCTCTTCCAAGCGCTTTGGTGAAGATATCTGCAATCTATTCATTAGTGGAACAATGGCGGAGATGGATTGTTTTGGCCTCAACATGATGTCGAATCAAATGGTATTTTGTATTGATGTGCTTCATTCGATCATGGAACTTTGGGTTCTTGGCCAACTTTATTGCTGAGGTATTGTCAATCATGAGTGGAGTCGATTGTACTTGTTTTACCTGCAAATCTTCAAGCATTTTCCTGAGCCACACAATTTATTTTATTGCCTCAACTGCTGCCACATATTTTACCTCTGTTGTGGAATCTGTTGGAACTGATTGTTTGTGTGATCTCCAAGAGACAGCTCCTAATCCAAGACTCATAACATAACCTGAAGTAGATACCCCAGTTTCTTTGTCTCCATCGAAGTCTGAATCAGAGTATCCAATCAAGTTGAAGTCGCCCACCTCTGTATACTTGATTCCAAAGTCTTGAGTTCCCTTCAAGTACTTTAGAACTCTTTTTGCAGCTGACCAATGTCCCTCACAAGGCTTTTGCATAAACCTGGAGAGGATTCCAACAGCAAACAAAATGTTTGGTCTCATAGTAGTTAGGTAGTTGAGACTTCCTACAGGTTGTCTATACTTTGTTGCATCCTCAAATTCCTTTCCCTCAATGGATGTGAGCTTTAAGTTTTGTTCCATTAGAGTAGTCAAAGGATTGCATTCAATCATGCCAAATATGTTCAACATATCTCCAATGTACTTCTTTTGAGAAAGGAATATGGACTTTGGATGTTGAGTTACTTCAATACCAAGATAATAATGAACATAGCCCAAATCATTCATTTCAAAACCTTTCCTCAATTCCTTCTTTATGGATGCAATGTAGCTCTCATTGTTCCCTGTCATCAAAAGATCATCTACATATACCACAAGATATACAATTGTTTTGCCAACCTTCTTAACAAACAAATTTGCATCACCAAGATCATAATGTTTGAAATTGAGTTTTAGAAGATGCTCAGTTAGTTTTCCATAACAGGCTCGCGGTGCTTGTTTGGAGGCCATACAAGGATTTCACTAGTTTGCATACTTTATGTTCATGTCCTTTTATAGAAAATCCTTCAGGCTAGGACATAAAAAACATTCTTTTTTAGATCTTCATTCAAGAAAGCAGTTTTTACATCCATTTGATGGACTTTCCAACCGTTCTGAGTTGTTAGGGCAAAGAGTGTCTGGATGGTATCCCATTTTGTTGTGGGAGCAAAAGTCTCCTCATAATTGACCCTTTCCTTCTATGCAAAACCTTTTGCCACAGGCCTCACTTTGTGCTTTTCAAGTGAGCCATCAGCGTTATACTTGTTCTTATAGACCCACTTGCAGCGAATTGGTTTGGTTCCCAATGGAGAATCAACCAGCGTCCAAGGGCCATTCTTTATCAAGGCATCATACTCATTTTGCATTGCTTCTTTCCATTTATCATGAGAAGCAGCTTCTTTGAAGGAACTTGGTTCAAAATCTGTAGAAAAATTCAATTCACAATCATAAGAAACATCCATATCAACAGGGGAATCAGAGTCATCTACATCACCTCCATTTTTCCAATTTGAATTTCTAGTTCTTGTCTTTCCAACCTCATCGGGATGAACACTTTCAAGTGTCATTTTCAGCCACCTTGGGGGACTTTTCTCAGATGGTCCAGGCTGCTCCGTTGATTGAGTTGTGACTGAATCAAGATTGAGTCTCCCAATTCTGTCAATCACATCACTCAAAGTATCATCTGTTGTTGGAGTTTCATGTAGGGGAGAGAGTGCTTCAGAAGAAGATTCATAGGTTGATCTAGTACAAGAATCCCCCCTTCAAGATGTGGAATCTAATTATCAAATTCTTGAAATGATTTTGCATTTGCGAATATATCCAAGCGATCAAGCCACCGCTCAACGACATTGTCAATTTTGGATGATTCAAGAAAGATTACATCTCTAGATACAACAAACATTTTATTGACTTCATCATAAAGACGGTATGCTTTAGAGGTGTTTGAATACCCCAGGAAGATATTCTTGCGACTTCTTGCACCAAGTTTGTTTCTATGTACCTTTAGTATCAAGGCATAACATGTGGAACTAAAGAACCTGATATGCTTTACCGAAGGAATGTGCCCATACCACATTTCATAAGGAGTCTTGTTTCTAATAGCATTAGATGAACATCTATTATTTACATATACAGCACATAGAAATGCATCATCCCAAAACATCAATTTTACATTTTTGAAAAACATCATGGAGCTCACCATATTTAAGATTGTCCTATTCATTCTTTCAGCTACTCTGTTCAATTGGGGATTATAAGGCACAGTGGTTTGATGTTTGATCCCATGTTGGCGAAGATAGTTTTCAAATTCATTTGAAGTGTATTATTTTCCATTATCAGTGCAAATAGAGCCAATATGACATTGTGCATCATTTTCAATCCATGTATGAAAGTTTTTGAATGTTTGAAAAGCATCAGATTTTTTCTTCAATAAATAAACTGTAGTCATCAATAAATGTCATCATATATTTATTTCCATTTGCAGAAGGAACAAGCATTCAACCACATAAATCTGAATGAATGAGTTCAAGTTTATTATGTGCTCTAGAATGTGAATCATGAAAACATTGTTTGCTATGCTTTCTTAGAATGCAAGCATCACATTGCTTGAGTTTCCTAGGAATTGTAGGCAAACAAGTAACACCATTTTTCTTCAGCGAGCGGAGGCTGTGATAGTTCAAGTGTCCAAATCTAGCATCCCATAATAAACTTGATGGAAATGTACCTTCTTCATAATGAGAATTGTATGAGAAATTTTGTGCATGAGCAAAGGTACCTTGCAGCGTGAGAAGCATTTCTTCTTCTATCCCCATCATGAAAAGTGAGTAGTTTGATGCTTTTCTCACCTCAAGCTTGACATCAAACATATGAATGGAGTGTCCTCGTTGGCGGATGTGGACCAAGGACAGCGAGTTTCTCCTCAACTGTGGGAGATATAGAACATGATGCGGAAGAAAGTCTGGAAGACGAGGCAATTTAAGCCTAATTGTGCCAAGCCCTAATGGCTTGAGTTTTAATTTGTCTGCAAAGTACACTGCTCCATCAACATTGTCAGTGAATTCTTCAAAAAAATCTCTTCTAAAAGTCATGTGGCAAGTTTCTCTATTTTTCCAAGAAGCAAGTGAAGCATTAAATAAGTCTTCATTTACTCCAATATTACAGTGTACCACAACATAGTGAGTGGATTCAGGGGCTTTACCTTTCTCTTTGTCATTAGTTTTACCTTTGGGTTTGTTTATTTCTTGCTCAATTCTATCCCAAGGCAACTTGCATGGCATCATGTGATCCATTTCTTTTGCAGCGTATGCAGTGCAAATCTGACTTTTCTCCTTGAGAGTGTCTGACCCCCCTACCTCTGAAATTTCTTCCTCTTCCTCTTCGACCACCTCTTCCTCTGGAAGACTCTTGAGCAAGATTCTTTTCTCTATGTGCAAGACACATAGCGTCTTCAAAAGACTAAGGAGTTGTCTTCTTTCGAAAAGCTTTATCTCTTTCAGCAAATTTTTTCACAAGAGAGTCAAAGGTAATATCTTTGAGGTTTCTATTTGCTTGTAATGATTCAATATAATTTGAGTAAGTGGGATAAAGTGCCTTGAAAAAATCTATCAAAGGAATATCCAGTTCAACATTAGTGACTTTGACATCATGCATAATAGATTTTACTTCTGATGCAAGGGAAAGAGGATTATCATTTTGTAATTCATGGGTGAACAATTTAATCATGAATTGAACAACTTCAAGTGCAGAGTATGAGTCATAGAGTTCCTTTAGTTTTTGTAATGCTTCGAAAGCATTTGAAAATGGCGAAATATGGCGACTCACCTCTTCATTTATTGATGTTGCAATCAATGCATAAGCCTTGTTGTTCTTATTTTCCCAAATGGTGAATTCCTTGTCTGAGGTAGGTTGTTCTGGCTCTTTGTCTTCGTTTCCAACACACGCTCCTTTCCACAGCTCATTAAAAATGAGAGTGTGTTTGATTTTCCGCGACCATTCTGGATAGTTTTCCTTACCAGTGAGAACCACTCCCACAATAGATATCAATGAATGCATTTTAAAAATCTGTGTACTGTAAAAATACTTCTTCTGCCAATGCAAAAAAAAAAATTCACCTCTTGTGTTAAAAAAAACAGCTCTGGTGTAAAATTGGAAAAAAAAATCACTTTGATATATAGGACAGAGGTATTTTATGGAGGAGGTGGTTTATGGGGAAGGGTTTATATGTGGGGGAGGTAACATATGGGGAGTATTTAATACCAAAAAAAAAATCGAAAGGTCATGGTATAAGGAGAAGCAATGGCGCCAGCACTTAAAGAGAAGAACTTATGGAGCAACGACGCCAGCACTTAAAGAGAAGCGCTTATGGAGCAATGGTGCCAGCACTTAAAGAGGAGCGCTTATGGAGGAGCGATATGGAGCAGCGACTGTAGTGGAAGCCAAGTATCCTAACCAACTAGACTACAACGGAAATGAGGTGACTTCACTTTCGTATTCAGGAAATGAGGTGCGCATGAAACTTGAAGTAAAAGCCAAACAGATGGAACTGTTCCAAAGTCTGCTACTCAGATTATGCATGAGCAACATGGGAATGTTGTGAGGAGGACGTACCAGAGAGGAGGGGCCATATATATCCGGCAACAGCGCCAATGGGCAACGTTACAAATAACGACGACGCTATTAAATATCCCACTCTCAACACCAGTGATATGGTAACTGCTCATAGTTGGCTCATACAAAAAATGTTGTCGCAATCTTTAAAAAATATTTACCACAGAGGCAACATATTGTCGCCTTTCTCCATATCAGACACCCTCTGAGACTACTTCAAGCATGCTCTGCCACTCTCAAGGGCTGATTGTTCGGAGGAGAGAAGTCTCCAACATTCAACAGAGTCACCAGCACTCAACGTATTCAACCTGAGAGATATGAAGGCTGGAGGCACAGTCGAGGTATGCCTGGAATACGAGAACAATTATGCACAACTCAGAGAGCGCAGAGAATATGGGAGAGATGTCAGTCTGCAAAGGATACAGAACATAGGCGGAATAGGCAGAATGGGAGTTACAAATTAGAGAGGGAAGCCAAAAATGGTGCTGGCTCTGATACCATGTCAGACCAGGAGGTAAATCCTCAAATGTAATTGTATTATTCATTCAAGGTGTTCATTATTATATACAAGAGGGAGTGACTATTCAGTTCATCTCCCGATGACTCTCCATTTCCTCTATTATTTATTTACACCAATTACAATTGTTCACCCAATCCCTATGATTAGGTGTCAACAGTGCTTTCCTTCTTCTCGTGTTTTCAAAGCCTTCCCACTGGGGGATATGGATTGCTCACAAACGAAATCATCTTCAAGGATGAGGTTTCCTCTCCAAGGGTTATTGCAGCTGAGGTTATGGCTATTCTTAGTCAGTTCCCCCAAGAAAAAGATGTTTGTAGAGTGCAAATAATTGAAGTTGAACATTCATGTCAATCAACTATGTGGGTCTATTTTGATGGGGCTTCAACACTCTCCAGTGATCAGAGTGGTGGTGGTTTCATTTTGCATATTTGAGACTCTTTATCCTTTCATGTTTCCACGGGTTTTAGTCTAAGCTCGAACAATCATGCTAAACTTTTTTTGTGTAGAAATCTCCTTTCTTTTGCTGTTAAGAGGGGATTTCTCATTTACAAGTTTTTGTTGATTCTATGCTTGTGGTTAACTGGATGAATTGTTCACAGTGTTGTAGAAACATGTTTATGTCTCCTACTCTAGATTATGTATTGTAGCTTAAACACTTATTTATCTCTTTCTCATGCCTTCACATATATATAGTGAACAAAATCAAGAGGCAAATTGATTATCTAAATCAGCCTTACATCAGGAACAATGTTATGGCAGATTACTAGGGTCCATGGAGATTCCAATAGATCATATTCTCGCAGGCCATCTTTGGAACCTCTTGCTTAGCCAACTGAAGTTTTTACTTGGTATTTTTTTATTCAGTCTTTTTTACATTTGTTTTTGCAAAAGTTTTCTATATGTGCTCATCTTGAATGTCATGGTGATGTTATATGTATCTTGTGTTTGATATTGGTCATTGTTATTATTGAATCTCTATTCTAGACTCATGTATTGTGGTTTATTATCATATCATGAACCCACACAACTTTGATGTATACAATTTGTATCTAAATTGTTATTGCACAATTTTGCATACACATTTGATGTGTCTACTAAATGTAAATTTTATGGCTTAATAAAAATACGATTTTTTCTTCAAAGCAAAAAAAAAAAAAAAAAAATTGATATTTTTTCGTGAAAATGGCATACATTTTATTATTTTTATTAAATTTATAATTTTAAAATGTTACATTATATCAATATTAACCATCAAAAATTTTACAAAATCTCTCTCTCTCTCTCTCTCTCTCTCTCTATAATATTATATATATATATCTACCATTGTATTTCAAACCTCTTTTGAATTTAATTAATATGCATATAAAAATTCAATACTTATCTTACATATCACTATTAAAGAAACAAAAAAAAAAAAAAAAAAAAAAAATTACCAAATCAGTTCTTGAGGGAAATCATTCTCTCTCTCAACCCAAGGCTTACAACAATATTTCTCTTCATCATGTCACTCGTAGAGAATTGAACCTAAGCAAGGGAGGTAACAACTATTTTTCCCAACCATTCAAGAAACCCCAATTGACAAAATATAAAAAACAAAAATATTTCAATATATAGAAATGTGAAATTTAAATAAATATAAATAATATTATCCAGAAACAACATAAATATTAAATAATAATGATAAAGCATAATGTCTAGTCACTTAATATAAAAATAAAAAAATTTAAATCCATTATATTCAATTTGTTATATTGTAGTTTTGTTTTCGTTAATAAAATTACAAATAATTTTTCCCATAAAAATATATTAATATACATGACATTCAAAAAAAAAAAAAAAAAAAACAGGATATATATATATATATACAAGAGATTCGTACACCCCACCTAAGTTTAAATTAATCCCCCCCACCCAAGTTCCAAGTTTAAATTTATAGAATAGTTCCTATCCCCCCCCCCACCCCAAGTTCAAATTTATATGTGGATGTTTATATAATTAAAATTTATTTATAAAAAAATCAATACTTACAATGAACTTGTTTTCTATTATCTATTTATTTCTTTATATTATCAATGCTATTCATATCATGTTAAAAATTATTGACAATACTATCAACATTCATCATAAGCACTCATAAGAATTGAACTTGGTGGAACCAATTCTATTTTTTAATCCCAACCACCTAAGATAACTCCAATTGATATATAGAAATGTGAAATTTATATCAATATATATAATATTATCAAGAACCAACATAGGTCTATCTTAACTTCATATCTATCAAACACTTTGAAGAATCAAATCTCTAGAGGTGTAAATCTTTCCTCAAGTTTTATAACCAAAATGATGTTTTCATTTTGAGAAATTTGACCCTCTCAACACTTGGTAGATACAAGGTTAAGATACATCTATGCTCGCTTACACAATATAGATATTGAAATATTTAATTTATAACCCAAATTAAACTTTTCTTTGTTATTAATATTTTTTAAATTTTACCCGGATGTGGGTGACACGTTCAAGTTTTAATGAACGCTCTGAAGGATGGCGGCGAGGGGACATGCCACTTCACTGATGGCGCCCCTCCCAATAACACCCTGAGGCGCCTTCAAGACATTCTGCAGGCTACAACCAATGCAGGTTTGGATCGACAAAAAGTCATTTATTGTTTGGTTATAGAGGGACCTCGGTTCATTCTCTCACCGCCTCCCATACTCCGCTGCAACTGTCTGCCTGAAGCCTTTGAGCCCAGCCTTCATACTGCAACTAGCCGTCGCTGCTGGATTGTTTGTTGCGTGGATTTTGGTAATGGGTTTCACCTTTCTCATTTGGGTCTCTGCATTCTAACCTTGGCTCAGAACAACCCTATTTCGCCTCACAATTCCTCTGCTAGAGTTCCCTCTACCATTGTCCCTCCTGTCACTGCTCCCTCTGAGAGCTCAACCAACGATATCAGCGTGGTGAGACATCGTATGAGAAGTCATAGGGGAGGAACTCAGGGAGGAAGCTCTCGCCCTTCGACTGAGCAATACCCTGAGCGCGCCACCTCCTCTCCTTCCCCTAAACTGCATCATCCCCCCATCCATGGGGCAGGTAGATATCCTAGCACTAGAAGTGGGCGGGGTCAGTCTCATTCTTCAGGGGTTGTTCATGGCGACTTTGTTGTCCATTCAGCTAACTTTTCTTTGCTCCTTCATCCCGCTCCCCATTCAACCCAATTCAGGTTATGTAGCTCCCTGAACAGGCCTGTCAGTACCGCTACTATTTCCATACTCTTCACTGAAGAAAACTCTCAGACAGTGTCTTAGGTTGACAATTCCAACTTGCCGCAGGAGAACGCTCCAAGATGCAGAAATTGCAGAGATATTGGTAAGAATGGGATGAACGAGAGCCTCTTCACCTCGCATGGACGAAATTTGGGTGGCAATCAGCATGGTGAAGGGGGCAGCTCTGCTGCCATGCGCCCCTCTGGTGGTTTGAGTCATGACAGGTCTGCTCTGCAGGTCACACCTTGCGATGGGGGAGAGCCTCATGGAGGCGGTGGAGAGCCACATGGCAACGTTTCCAGGGACAAGGCGAATGAGTGGGCTTGCCCAATCATCGAGGAACCCATCCCGGATGACTTCATCTAGGCTGACATGGCTTCCAGGTGGCTGGATGTGGCAGCCAGAGTTTGGACGAGGTTGTCAGGGGTCCAGAAGTGCCAACTGGGCGTTAGGACGTGGCTGCCCAGGTGTTTTCTATCTGGTTTTTTTTTGTTTTTGCTAGTTTTGGATGGAATCGGATATCCCATCTGGACTATAGGTCAGGGCATTATACCACTATTTCTTTTGTGCGTTCTAGACTCAAGAATTGATACCATTTTTGGTTTTTATGCTCTCGGTGAACTGGTTTCCCCAATGTTGGGGCAATGCAGATTTTGCTGATACTCTATGTTAAACTTGGTCGAGGCTTAGTCCTCTCCGTATTTTTCTGTATATATTAATAGATTACATTTACTTAGAAAAAATATATATATATATATATTTTTTAAATTTTATATACCAACTCCATATTAAGAATCAAATAAATTGCATATCTCTCTAGCATTTGAAAATGAAAATAATGAAAATATAAGAACTTTTTTTATTTAAATTACTTTGTTTTTATCTGTAACAACCCCTCCTCCCAGGTCCACCCAACGGGTAAACATGTGATGAGAGAGGCTACTATAAGGGATTCAACTTCCTTGGTGACCTTAAGGAAATGGAACCGGCAGAACATATCAAACAAACTCATCCACATCAGCAACAATACCCTTAGAGGACATGTCAGCCACTCAAACATCCTGTCTCTGAGTCCCACTGATGATTTAAGCCTTTTAACCCTGGTCGCTCTCATGTTATAGGCATGACAGTGTCCAACAACCCAAAGCCACTCTCATAGGCCTATGTGTTAGCGACTATGGACTTTTCACAGCAGCTCAGTGCCAGTGATCCCAAAATTTGAGCCACTTTTCTAGCCAAGAACCTTGGTCTCTGCCCAAAACTTGCTACAACCTTCAAAATCCATCAAAGACATGATAACAATGCTGATAAATCAAAAATCAACCTCAGAACTAGGCCTGAGCATCCCAACTGGGACTGACATTCTGTCAAACACTTGGCATCAATGCAACCTACAGGCCTAGGATACAAGGCAGAGCATAAATCACTAAAAGAACTTATGAAACATAACCAAAAGGATCACCTCCTTCTCCATTGAGCTATTATATCATCAATTAGGTCTTGCATCCATCCATTTAACAATTACAAATAAATACATGAAATAACCATGACATGAACCAGTCATATAACCAGCATAAAACCATATAAATATCAGAGATACGACCATCATTAAATCCACATATAATCTAGTGCAAAAGTAAGAGAACTTAGCTTTTATTCATCATAGGCAAATCTAACCAGGTTCGGGACTTCCACATACCCCCCGACCATAGACATGGCTGAACCAAATCTCTCTTTCAGCCAGTCACCCCCGTGCCATATTCCAAGCATGAATGTGGGATCTCATAGAACAACCAATCCATGAACAACAAACAGAACCCCCACCCTCACTAAACCGTGATCACACCAAAACCGGTTCTTCGATCACAACTGAACCGAACTTGGAATGCCATCCAGAATGCATCACTATCCTTGAAGAATTTTGTCTCCTTATCTCTCGGGCTTTACCGCAATCCAATCCCGGATCACTAGGCCCTAAACCGATACTTCTCCCTCGAGCTTTACCGTGTATCTCACCAAACTGGTCAAGGGATTCCTAGCCCTTTAGGAATGAACCTTGAGACCACCTCTGCCCCGGATTCTGAAATCCATCCAACAAACCAAAGCTCAAAACCGAGATAAACATCCCAACATAACATGGCATCCAGAAAAAATGCAAGCCTAGGATGAAAACCACTATCAAAACCCAACCACCGAAAGCAAGAGAACCATACACCAACATGCAAAGCCATGCATGTCCAAACCAACTAGGAAATCACACATGCAAAAGGTTATCTGCAAGTATTCTCGCTTAAACTGCTTGATCCTACTCTTCTTCCTTGATCCTTGCTTTCCTTTTTTCTCTTTGCTTGTTTTCCCTTGATCCAAAGCTAGAGTGCACCAAGAAAACTCTTAGGTGACCAAAAGTGAGAGAGAAAGAATAATGAGAGAGCTCCAAATTTGAACTGACAAGATGTTAATGAGGCCTCTATTTTCTTCATTTTCCATTATTTTCCTTCATTTTCCTCCTCACATTCAACCCGTGACTTTTCACCCTACTTTTCTCCTAATTTCCTTTATTTTCATAAATAAATATGTCAAAACGCTTTTTAATGCCTTTGTCTTAGCCTTTGCCAATTTCCTTAACCATAAACACATCTAGTGATGCCCACTAGGATATCTTTGCCCAACATTCAACTTGAAATAAATGTCCCTTAACCGTGGTCTTATTTTGCCTCTATTAACATTTATTACATGAAAAGAATCCTTATATTCCAAAAGTGAGATATACATGTTCCTATCCATTCTAGACCTTCCATACATATATCATATCATTGGCTACTACTTACGAGCATAATTACATGTTCCATTTGTCCTATTTGTCCATTTTCCATTTTCCCTTTGTCCTATGTTGACGTATCACAGAAATACATCAAAATATACTTTCGAAACATGGTTTGCCATACTAAAACTAGTGAAAAGACATGCCATCAACTCCCTACCCATATTGATGCTTAGAGAAGGTAAAAGAACCAAGAACAATCGCCAATGCTTCTTTGGACATTGAGTCTGACTTTGTATTAAGCTCTCTATAAATATGGGCAAAAGAAATTTTATGGAAAGATTTTATCATGTCCTGAAATTCCTAGAGGCGGGGATGCAACTTGATTGTTTCTATCGTGAACTTTTGGATTGGCCACTCTATTACCATTTTGGAATCGTCAATTACCTAGAGTTTGTTTACTTTCTTTCTCCTGGTGAAATATATTAGAGCGAACAGGGCCATTGATTATGCCCTCATGTTTGTGTCATTCCCTGCTGCATAATGATCCTAAAAATAATGATGCAAATTAAGAAACAAGATTGCAACTATGTCGCATTTAGGAGGGTGACCTTGGTTCACCCAATCAAAAAACCCCCGAGTGTCCATATCCAAAAGAGATCGCTCAATGACTTAAGGCTTGCTCTGCTTCAAGTCTTCCTTGTATTCTTTGCACCATTTTTGTACCATTCTTATTGTAACTTCTAGGGGAATGTCAACACCTTGGAAAACACCTTGGAAAAGACCCTGAATATGAGCCCACACAAATCAGGGACCAACAAACTAGGGAAAGCTACATAACTCTTTACATTTGCATCAATATCCCAATTTTTAAAGGAAGTTTCCAGATTGGGTGTAACACTCCCTCCTGCACCCCCTTAGACTAAATCTGGACAGTGGAAAGTGTTACTTTTAACTAACCTAACCTCCATGGTCTCATTATGGAGATGGGGTTAAAATATTTCTTCTCCCCCAAAATTTGTGGAATTAACTTTGGATAATGCCACAGTATCCAACTCGTCAAGATCTTTTTGGCAATATAAACCTTACCTCAATCTGATTCCTGGATTGAAAATTATGCCTTTTTAAAGATAGACCAATTAGACAGTGCCACATGGCATCCACATGGTTGATGGCTAAACACGTTGCAGCTTAAGCCATGGCACAATCATTTGGATTTGATCAATAACCTATATTCATAGTAGGCCCCTTGCCTTCCCAACAATTAACAAGTGAGCCCCCTCCGCATATCCAACGCTTTCTGTGTTAGTTAATGGACGAATCTTCACCCACCTTGTTCCAACTGCACCCAGATCGGGAGAAGGGTCAATTGAACTCAATGTTAGACGGAAAGCGCGAACATAAACTTTCTCATCTATGGATGCCAATTTTAACACCACGCCTTTTGTCAATCGCACTAGATGCAAAGGGCAAGCCTTAAGCATTACCTGATAAGCGCGAGTCCAAGATGACATGGTGTAACTTGTGGCACTAGCTAAGCATCCATATAGCCGCGTAGAGTCCACATCACCTAACCATACATCACCTTGCCTCCAATGTGTCTTGCTAACATCACACTTAAGTTAAGGTGATGTCACTATGCCACGTGGCCTCCTCTGCAGTGCCTCATGTCATTCAAAAATCAACCCCTTGGCCATCCAAGAGGGTTATCCCTGCCTGCCATGTGTCACGCTAACAACATGCCACGTCTACGATCTTGCCACACCATCCAACCCACTCTTGCCACACCATCCAACCCACGTCCTTTGAAATCTCATGCGGAGTCCACATAACCTTACCCAACCTTCATGGCCTTTGCCACCTCAACATGAATCAAGGGGTCCCACATGGCCAAGCCATTCATGGAGATTTGTGTTTTCACATTAATGGAAGGAAGGGACTTCCATCATGCTCCCTATCAACTGCGCCTGTGTTCAAAAGGGACTCAATAGAAGCTCGACACTAAACAAAAGGCGTTGCCACAAATTTTCCCTTCTTCAGATGAAAAAGGACTCTCGTCACACTCTTTGTCAATTGTGCCAGAGTCCAAAAAAAACTCAACCAAAGCCCAATGCTAGATGAAAGGCACTATTGTGAATTTTCCCATCTATAACCGTGAATATCTTCCATCACACCTTCTATCTATCATGCCTAGTCCATAAGAATTATCATTTGGCAAAGAGGCGCAGGAGTGAGATTAAGCACTAATCACATAAGTTAGTGTTAAACTCTACCTTTAAAGTTAGTCATGGGTAATTAGTGTTACTACAAGTCCCCAACCTAGATACAAATCCCATAGGTAACTTGTCAGACCTTAGATTTCCAATATGATTCTTTGTGATACTTAGAAAACTTAAGGATCTTAGGGACCTACCCAAGCTTTCCTCAAGGCGAAGTGTTACTCAGAACATTGACATTGCAGGAATGATGTCCCCATTCCACACTGACATCCAAGACATTATGCATAGCCATGATACATCAATGAAGCAATCAACATGCCCACTACCAAGCACAAAAACAAGCCAAACCACGACAAACACTACTCTGCAAATTCAAATACAATAGCACATATTTAACCACATAATGTATCATAGACAACCTCCATTAAATCTATTGATGAAAGACAATAAATAGTATTAATCAATTAAATATTCATGACCATGCCAAACAATAAAATCACACACAACACATAATGTATCATAGGCAACCTCCATTAAATCCATTGAAGAAAGACAATAAATAGTATTGATCACTTAAATATTCATGGCCATGCCAAACAATAAAATCACACACAACAATAGCTTATTGTGCACATCAAGCACTCTTACAAGACCTTGTAACTCTATAACTCAAGAACATACTAGCAACCATATGGACCTACAAGTCCCTCACAACCATGAGAAGCATTCACATAACCATCTCTTTATAGACAGCCAATAACACATTGCTTTATAATCAATGTTGATACATATATTGTTATACCACTTAACAATATCATTCACCATTCATAGTGCAACATATGTACAAGTATACTCATCTAATTAACTTAAATGGATGGCAACTGAAAGAGGGACTTCGACTCTCCACCCAACCATAGGCTAGATGTACTGCAATCTTTCTTGCAATTAACCACTCCTTATTCAGAGTCACGGTCTGAGGAGTTAAGTGCTAAGGGGAATCCACACTAATGTCAATCAACCAGTTCGCACATGAATCCAAAGCTAAAGATGTCTCCATATGATTACAAGAATCCAAAGCAGATGGTGTCTCCACCTACTAAGCACTACATGAAGTCATAGCCCACAGTGTCTCCCCCTGCTTAACAGGGATCTAGAGCACACAATATTTCCACCTGCTAAACCTTGCAGGTATCGAAAACACGATGAGTCCCCGCTCTACTAAATAGGGATCCAAAGCACACGATGTTTCCACCTACTAAACCTTGCAAGTATCTAGAACACGTAGTGTCTCCACCTGCACATGGTGTCTCCAACTACTAAACACTACATGAAGTCATAGAACCCACTGTGTCTCCATCTGCTTAACAAGGATCTAGAGCACACAGTATTTCCACTTGCTAAACCTTGCAGGTATCCAAAACACACTGAGTCCCCGCACATGATGTTTCCACCTACTAAACCTTGCAAGTATCCAGAACACAGTGTGTCTCCACATTTTCTTCTCTTGCCTTCACTTCACCCCATGCTCCTCAACATGCTCCCACCCTTGCACCGATGCTACTCCCTAGCATTCACCTTCCGCAAGTTCTCTCGCACTTAAAGTATGTGCATCCCAACATACTCTCCATAAATATCATATAATTTGTGTTTGTATCCCCCCATCTAGCCAACTCTCTTATTTTTCTTCCTATCGGCCTCCTTCCTCTTAACTCATCGTCTATCTCTTACGTGTTGACCACCCAACATGCCCCACAAAGATAGAAGTGGTAGGAGATTTGTCCTTATCTCAGAGAACCCATACTCCACCTCCCTACTTATTGTGTAGGCCATTAACTCAGTCAATGAATTGGTAGCATATTAAATGAAACAACCTTAGTTTAATCACTTCCCAAGCAACTCCTCGCCTCGTACCTCTAAATTTGTGTCCATTCCTCTAGCCCAATGATTGTGTTACATTTCCACAACATTTACATGATTTACAATTTATAATGTCATTTACAAAAGGGGTAAAAAAAGGGTTGTCACATCGACGAATACCCATGGTCTGAATGGTATAAGCTCTTTAACCAAAAGATTCTAGACTTGGCTTGCATAGGCACAAAAAATAAACAAATGAGAGACCAATTTTGCATCAATTTTACATAAAGGGCATTGATTAGGGCCAACCCAACCTCGCCTAACTCCATTATCCTAGGTCAGGAATTTGTTGGTCAAGGCAAGCTACAACAAAATCTTGCTCTTTGTCAGGCACAAGTTCTTCCAAAAAATTTCCCACCACCAAAGTTTTTCTTGTCTTTGGGTAGATTCTACCCGAACGAGATATCCCTGCTTAGCAGTGTAATCCCTTGTGGCAATGTTCTTGGACCACACCAAAACACCATCTTCTTCTTCGTGTAAATGTATCAAGTTTGAGCACAATAACCTTACAAATTGGCTCCATTCTTTAGTTAAAGCTCAAGGCAATCCCGGTTGCTCGCTTAAAAGCCACCCTTCCTGACCCCACGCTTGGGGGTATTGAGCTTTGGCATCAAATAAAAAACCAAATGTTACAGGCATACAATCTTCTTCTCGAATTAGAAGAAAGGAGGAAATTATCCTCCAACCCCATCTAAGGGTCCTCTCCTAGGGGAACCTTCTTTCCATTGCTCATATGCCAAGCTACCCAATCTCCGATCAAGGGGAAAGACTTAACCAATGCCTTTCAAACAATCGAACCCGATTTTGCATTCTTCCCAAGGTTTTGATACCAATCCAGTGTCAATTGGTTAGGGATATACTTAAAGCACAACCCACCACCGAAGGCCTTAATTATTGGTAAGCCCCAAAGGCTCTTGGCCATTAAAGCTTAACTAAACAAAACAAGGTTCTTAATGCACCACCCTTCAAGATATTTGGGTTTGGTGATTCTTGTCCAACTGCCACATGTCCATAAGAAGCCAAAAGTCTACTTATGAATTCAATTGAAGATTCATATAGCATTATTTTCTACTAACTTTATATTAAGTAAGGAAGAAATTATCTCTTTTTTTTCAATATTAATAATTGTGGAAATATACTCATGTAAAAATTCTATTACTATTTTTAATTTATT
Source organism: Pinus taeda (assembly GCA_000404065.3). Classification (NCBI taxonomy): domain Eukaryota; kingdom Viridiplantae; phylum Streptophyta; class Pinopsida; order Pinales; family Pinaceae; genus Pinus; species Pinus taeda. The sequence goes on along the minus strand of APFE030524083.1, from coordinate 79,633 downwards.
AAAGTATAATTTTATTTTAAAATTATTTCATTATTTTTAAATATAACTTTAAATCACGATATTTCACCAAAATTATCATACATTATTATAATTATATTAAAATATATTTATTTTTTTTAATTTATAATATATTATTATTATATTATATATTATATATATATATATATATTATATATATATATGGCTTATAATGTATAGTATTTGTAATATTTTATTATTGCTTACAATGTATACCATTTTAAAAAGCAATTTCATCACCCCCTCTCCCAATAAAAAAAATTGAACCTCTACCAAATAATTCATTTGCTATCACAATTATTTTTATTATATTTTCCTTTCAAACTACATAAATCCTATATACTCCGGGACTACATTTTCCTTCCAGTAAATTGGCTTCCCAACTATCAACGTGCTACCAAATAATTCATCTGCTATCACAATTATTTTTATTATATTTTCCTTAAAAACTACATAAATCCTATATACTCCGGGACTACATTTTCCTTCCAGTAAATTGGCTTCCCAAATATCAACGTGCTTGTTTTGGTTGTAATTTTAAATGTGCTCAAACCAAATAATTCATCTGCTATCACAATTATTTTTATTATATTTTCCTTAAAAACTACATAAATATAAGTAGGGCGCCTATATACTCCGGGACTACATTTTCCTTCCAGTAAATTGGCTTCCCAAATATCAACGTGCTTGTTTTGGTTGTAATTTTAAATGTTCATGCGCACATCATCTTGATAGCTTTTCTAAGCAGTTTTTTCAACGTAAAGAAGGATTATCATCATTAATTATCATGAAGATACCCAATTTTCGAAGTGAGTATTTTAATATAATAAATCATTAAATTCAAACTAGACTTGGGCTTACCCAACAGGCAGGTTAGATTTTGAGTTTTGTTAAAAGGAAGCTGTTCCTGACAAGATCCAAATTCAAATATAGCCCGGCTATGAACTTCAAGAATGACAAGGGCACGCTCCTCTCTTTTTTCCATGCACCATTGGAGTGATAGATGAGTGTAAGTTTCAGTTCACTTGGAACACGTTTACACAAACATTTTGCATGCAATATAACCAACATCCATGATAATAATGAAAAGCAGTTAATAGCCCAATTTCTCGCCTGGCGATTCATACCAACAGTTTTATATTCCAAAAAAGAATTTCACCCGAATCAATTGTTTTGCGTATTTAGAGTTCTATATTTCAAAAAACAATCACCTGAATCAATTGTGGGTATGTCATAATGACTTACCGAAAAAAAAAAGTATACGAATGACAGTTTTATTTATGTTTTCAGTGTGAAAAAAATGCTGGCTTTGTATTAGTATATAGAGCAGTAATCCAGATTGTATGCTACTGACAGTTCTATTTATTTTTTCAGTGTCAAAAAAACGCTGCTTTGTATTAGTATATAAAGCAGTACATTTGTATTAGTTATAAAACCGTACATGTAATTAAGATCAATGTATTAAAGCTCCGACTCCAGTTCGGAAACGGCCGAGGCTCGGCTCTGACTCCGAGTCAGTATCCTCAGTCAGTATATTCAGTCATTGTAAAAAATACATTAAATATTTATTTTTTTATAAAAAATTCATAATTTTAAAGATTTTAATTAATGTTTCCAAACACAAAGCTTTAGCATATAGAGAGAAAACAACATATGATCAAAATACACTCATGAATATATCCATTATATCAAAATGGCACCTAATGCACTCATGAATATATCCATTATATCAAAATGGCACCTAATGCACTGTCCAATACAAAGTTCATACTTAGCCACCAATGCCAGGTTTTTTTTCCTGCCTCAGCGTAAGGACAATCACTAGACTACAACAACAATAATACCAATTCTCTGCCCCTAATGAAGTATCAAAACCCTTGATTTAATTATGGTCAAGCTCCAAAACAATCAGAGGTAAATATGTATTTATTAGTCCATAGTCAGAACGTTTTCCTCTTTAAAACATTGTATGGCTCAATGCATTGTTTCAGTTTTCTAATTTATGCCACTAGGATAACCATACTTCAGCCTTATAATTTTCAAAACTTTCCCACAGTGATAGAATACTTTAGGGCTATAAACATGCAATAAACAACAACCCAACCATTGATATGTAGGTGGCAGAACAACTTTTGACAAATGTGCTTCAAGATTTTTGTCAAAGAGCTGAGTCAGCCGAATTGTTACCGAGCCAACCAAGTCATTACCGAGTCGAGTCAATGACTAGCTCAGTAACAACCTGACCAGTCGTTCCATTTTGGCCACTGAGCCAACCCAACCAAGAATTGGCTCGGTCTGACTCACCCAAGTTAGAGTCGACTTGGCCATTTTTTAAACAATGATCCAGATTGTTAGCAACATTATGTGTGCCACCATCCATACATTAAGACAACCAGCCTGAATACCAACATGTCCACTGTCCACATATAATTCTAAGCAAGCATATAACGGAGAAAACACTACAAAAAAGCCCATACACCAGTCCAAAACTGCATGTAGAAGAAAGTTCAAACATGTGAAAGGAAAAGCAGATATAGAAACCATAGTTAGACAAACATAGAGTAAGTATAAATGTAGCCATCTGTGTTCCAAATAGTTTTATATTCCAACTAGAATTTCACCTAAATCAATTGTTTTGCGTATTAGAGTTTTATATTTCAAAAAGCATTCACCTGAATCAATTGTACGTATGTCATAATGATTTATCGGAAAAAAATATACAAATGAATTTAACATTATTAGGGAATTTAACACGTTGTATAGTTAAAATTTGATTATCCTTTATTTCAGTGATATAATAAAGGATTTGTGTTTTTTTATATAATGGTTAAGAATGTGTTTTTTTAGAAAGAGCTCATAAGTTCAATTCAAGAGAAGTAAAGATGTACATCTCTATAGATTTTGGCAGTTAAATCGTTGTATAGAGGTTGGTCCCTTGTCACACAAATAAGGTCTTACAATACAACTTGAATGAGCATAATGGTTAAGAACGTGTACTTCCTCATAAAAGATCATAGGCTAAAATCCAAAAAAGAGTAGAGTATATAATCAAATTGTTGCATGGTTCCTCATAAAAGATCATAGGCTAAAATCCAAAAAAAAGTAGAGTATATAATCAAATTGTTGCATAGACGCAAGTACCTTGTATGACAAACAATAAGGTGTCACAATACAATTTGAAAGGGAGTAATGATTAAAAATATGTACTTCCTTACAAGAAGTCATATGCAGTGTTGCGAAAATCCCAATTTAATCGCGATTTTTCCAAAAAATAGAGATATTTTGCTTAAGCAATTAAATCGGCCGATTAAATCAGTGATTTTTTTAATTTAAAATCAGGATATCGTGATTTTTGCTTTATTATTGTAATTTTTTTATTTATTTTCATTTTTTTAATTTGGCCGATTTTCGCAACATTATTCATATGTTCAAATCAAAAGAAAAGAAGACACGTATACCTCTACAAATTGAAGTAGTGAAATCACTACAAAGAGGTAAGTCTTTTATCCCACATACAAGAATTCTCATACACTAAATTTAATATCTGACCTCGCTATAACTGCCTACTGTGTAAAGTGAGAGACAGGCACACACGGAAAAGAGTTAATAAGAGCTATAAGCCACGTTTGGTTAATTCTGAACATTTAATGTTTCATGCTGAACTTCAAATTCAACAGGAAAAACCGCTCAATCTCTTCACATGTGGTTAATTCTGAACATTAGATGTTTCATGCTGAACTTCAAATTCAACCGGAACAAAAAACTCAATCTCTTCACAGATGCTGCCAAATCTAATACTCTTTTTAGAATTCTCTTACCATAAAAAGAAAGGTTTTTGCATATGTACATGCCTATCATTAGTTATTTGCATCTAGTACATGCTTGTCATTAGTTGGATTGAAAATATATATCAATCATCTATCCTCATAAAAAGGGGTATTTATGTTGGATGCATTTAACAATTTTCATTAGCTGGATTGCAAATATATACCGATTATCTATCCTCGTAAAAAGGGTATACAAGTAGGACAGTTACATGGTCAAAAAGCAAAAAGTATTTACAATTTGGAATCCCAAGGTTGATGTGACAACATTTACTTTACTCCAACTCACATCTTCCTTACTCCAACAATTGACCTAGCTTAGAGATGCCTGAATACTTTGTAAATCCGTGATGCCTCTTGGTTGCAAGCTTAAAATGCTGAAGTGGCATATTAAATATCTACTACCATAGTAATAGTAAAATACCATTCATCAACAACTGGGTTATAAACTTCCAACCCACATGCACATGAACTGATATTTCAAACTATATATATGTACTGCACTAAACATTTTATACGATTACTTTCAGGTAGCTAGAGGGAAACTACATATATACTGCACTGTACATTTTATACAATTCTTTTCTTTTAACTAAGAGAAATGGCTTTAACGGTATCAGGGCTCATTACTTCATGGAATAAACAATGAGGGGTATTTCAGAAACATACCCATTACTCTGCAGAAGGCTCTAACTCTTTCACGACAATGGCCTACAGGCATCGAAGTTCTTCGTTTTTGGCCTTCTGATTGGTGGTATGAATGTGGTGTGAATCAGGCAGTTTTCTGTCGGGCCTTACTCTCGAACCCATCTTGCAGTAAGAAGTAGGGAGTCTGCTCAAGGGCATCAAACATATTAGTCTGTCCAGGGCTACAAGGGCTTCCAGGCTTTCCCATTTCATCCCCTAGCTTCAGAAACTCTGCGGAAAGCTCCAACTCCTTCATGAAAGTGTCCTCGAGACCCCAAAGTTCTTCAGTTTTGGGCTTCTGATTCATGGTATTAGTGTGTGAAGCAGGTTGTTTTCTGCGGGGACTGTTCCCTGACCCATTTTGCAGTAAATAGGAAGGAGACTTCTCAAGAACATCGAATACATTAATCTGTCCATGGCTGCAAGGGCTTCCAGACTTGCCAAACTCATCCACCAACTTCAGATGCTCTGCAGAAGGCTCCAACTCCTGCATGAAAGTGTCCTCCAGGCCCCCAAGTTCTTCAAATTTGCCATTCTGGTTCATGGTACAAGTGTGTGAACTAGGCAGTTTTCCACGGGGACTTCTCCCCGACCCATCTTGCAGTAAATAGCGAGGAGACTGCTGAAGGGCATCAAACACATTAGCCTGTCCAGGGCTACGAGGGCTTCCAGGCTTGCCAAGGTCATCCCCAGATTTCAGAGGCTTGGGATGGGCAGCGTGCCGACGAGGTCTAGCAAATCGAGCTCGGATTTTCGCCATCTGCCCATTGCTAATCATATGGAGTATCTCTCTCTGGTTTTGAAAGTCCTGGACCGGAGACGGTCCGTTTGGAACGACCCGCCACTGGGAAGAAAAATCTGGACCAGAGAAGCCACTGAAATCACACCCTATTCCTGCTGGACCTACAAGACCAGGAAAACCGGGAGCAAAAGGATGTATATTCATGTCCATTTTTCTTGCAGCTTTCCGTTTTCCTTGAGAAAACTTTCTGAAGTATTTAGTTCTCTTTTGATCAGATTGCTTATTTAATGGATTTCCAGTCTTTTTAATCTTTTCCTAACAGTGAAATAGGTCACCTTGAACATAGGGCTTCTGGAATTCCTATACTGAATAATGCTTCCCCGCACTTCAAATTTATGTTTCTAAAACCCTACAGTTTCTAAAATATTTCAATAGTATTAACTAAAATCCTAACATCCTCAAAACCTCAGATATATTTTCCAGGATTTACACCAGTAAAACCCTATCTTACACAAGACAGCCTTTCAGACTTCTTTCTCAGCAAAATCTTCAAAAATTTCGAGCTACTTGCTTGCAAAAAATTCCACTTACCTCTTTGACAGCCAATTTTAAATTCTGCTGGAACCCTTCGCGCCTAATACCAGTCAGGCGTACAAATAATATATTTCGGCTGGATTCGCGAGAAGCCTACTTCTCTATAAATCTAACACACTCGCGAGAATCCAGATTTCCTTCGTATCCTCCTCAAAACCCTTAGGTAAGATTTAATCTCTTTGTAATATTGCAAACCCTCGGAAGTGATTTCTATGCCAAAATTGTAACACAGAGCACTGCACTGCAGACTTTCACGTTGAAAACCCCTTCCAAATTTCGGTCAAATTTAAAGCAAAAATGAAGCCTTTTCTTCTAGTTTTTATTGAAGTGCATAGATGAAAGAAAACCTTTGTTCCAGAGCGATCCGGAAGTACGAGAGCGACGGCAAAAGACGAGAAGCGAGGAAAATGGAATATTCGTGAATAATCGTCGGTGGCGGTTACCATAAAAACACAATTGTCTTCCGTTGAGATGAAGGTGTAACTGTTAACCATCATCATGGCTAACAATCGTGACGTGAAGGAAGACCGTCAAGTTAACTGTGATATATATATTTTGTAGCTTGGTTGGTGAGATGTATACCATCGAATTGTATTTCAACTTCTCTTTTTTTAAGGATCTATATTTAATAAAAAGGAGTGGTCTATAATGCGATTTTTTGGAGATTCCGGTGACTGGAATCCGGCGGAAGAAATTGAAGTTAAATCTTGTTTTGTTGCAATTAAAATGGTTTTTTAACTACATATTTAGATTCAGCACCCTGAAAAACCTCTGGGACGCAAACTAGCTATTAAACTTGCGATTCCAATAAATTGCTGCCTGATTTTGACCGAAAAAAGCCACCCGAAAAGCTTTCAAAAAGTCGCATTATAGACAACTGCTAATAAAAATAGTATTAGATATTATGTTTTTTAAATCTGTATAGATAGAAAAGTTACTAAATTTTATATATTAAATAATATTTTTTTAATTTTAAATATACAATTATATATATATATACTTTTGTTACACAAGAACTGCTCTTTAGAGGTGGGAAACCTGCTCCAGTGGTTCTCGTGCTCCCGGAAGCTTTGGCACTGTATGGGAACGTTCCCTTTTCTGTGGGAGCTGCAATGGGAGCTTGGAAAGCTCTGGGAACTTTGAAGACTGTTTTTTTTGGAGTTCTCGCGTTCCTTGGAGTTGGTGAATACAAAGCATGTAGACAAATATGTTGAACTACCCACAAAACATCCTTAACACCGATATCCTTAATTGAGAAACTGGAGCAATCTCTTGATGGGTTAAGGATGCGTGTGACACCTCAATGTAAGGGCGATATCTAGGATTGTCATGCTGATGAGTATTTATTTTTTTGTTTATGTATTGTATCGCAGAAGATTGTGTGCATATTGTATGTGGCAGTGAATGCTTAACCATTAGAGTCGCTTTCCTTTTCCTCATAAGAATAACTAGAGAAACATAGGTAAAATTGTTCATTTGTATTTTTAAGGCAAATTGTTTCAAATACTTGTCATGTGTCCAAGAACTAATAATGAACTTGACATTTTAATATTTTATATATATAAAAGGGAGAGACTCAGGAAGAGAGACACCCAAGAATATATTTATATATGAGAGAGATTATATATTTAAATTGATTTTAATATTTGAATATTTTGATTTAATATTAATTTTGATTATTATATAATTATATATTTTTTATTTTTTTATTTTTTATTTTTTTATATATAATATTACCGTTCCCCGATTACCCGTTTCTCGTCAATTTTGGGGAAACCTCTAGCCGTTCCCAAACAACCGTACCCAAGTTCCCAATGTTCCCACATTCCAGAAACTTGCAACATATATAATATATATATATATATTTTATATATATTATATATATATATTTAATTAATATATAAAATTATAATAAAGTTGTTGGGTTTGGGAGCTTTGAAGGTTAGCTTAATTGGTTGAGTACCCATCATTGAAGTACTTTGCTATTGAGAATTTATGGGTTCAATTTTCTTGACACTCGCGGGGTTAGTCTTTGTGGTTGACCCAGCAAGAAGTGATCATTTTGGGTGATTTGCCTAGTACAAATATTTTGTGGATGTAATGGTTACTAATCTTCAAAGTCCATGAACCACACAAAAAAAATAAAGATAATTGGTCCTAGAGTATGTCTTAAAATTGTTTTTGCTTTATTAAGAGCTCATCTTTCTCACACATAAGGAAATAGGTTAATAGCCAAAGTACCTATTAGACAATTGGCATTGTCTGAAAGGTTGGTGGCACTTGATATGTTGGCATTGATGTTAACCAGACTAGCATTGAGACTAGAGGCAGCAGAGGTAGTGAAGAGCATGTTATTCAAGGGAAGTCCCATGGTTGTTGCAGTGCTCTGTAAAGAATCATCATAGTAGCAGGGTTAGTGAAGAAGTCATAAAGAGATGGCTATGATGGCTAGGGAGTCCTGCATTTTGGAGCAGATTTTGCCTTAGAATATTAGTTCATAAGCTCATGGCAATGACATAGTTGGATTGTGCTTGGAAAGAGATTTCCAACAGTATATTGAAGTTTGCAAATGGCCTCTTGGATCGAGAGATATTGTCAGTCGAAAGTTACATATCAAAAAGTCAACAGACATGGTTCCACATAGACTTCGTGTTTCGTGTGAAATCTCTTTATTAATGAAATTTTAGACTTACCCATTTTTGGAGTATGGTTTGGTCACGCAGAAAATTTACAAAGTCGGAGTTTGAGTCGTGCATCAGAGCTTGGCAAGAGAACAAAGCCCCGACCCCCGACTTGTGTGGGGCCAGCTCCAAGTCAGGAGATGGGTCTAGTTGGGCCAGTCAGAGGTCGAGCAGTGCAACAAGGTTTAGTAAGAAGAACAAAGTCCCGACCCTTAACCTTCAACCTATGTAGGATCCAATACAAGCAAACAAGTGGCACAATGTAATTGGCTCACTGTGATGTGTTTGCAACAATGTGGCAGATAATGTCAGTATGATGTGGCAGTACAGAAAACACATGGCAGGCAGATTCAACATTTTTTGGTAGCCTAATGGGCCAAATCTAGGTGACATGTGCCACCATACAAAAGGTGTCATGTGGCCTAGATGATGTCAACATGACATAAGCTAATGATGTCGCAAAACCTCAAAGTTTGCGCCAAGGGGATGTTTTGTGAAGCTTTTCCTGTGTATCTGGCTTTCAACGTTGAATGAATAGAACAAGCCAACACAGTGAAAAAGGACCCTAGTCGGGCCTACGGGCAAGTCGGGGGTGGAGATAAAGGCAAGTGCATAAGCAAGGAGAGCAAGTCGACTTACAACCTCTCGACCAACATTGAAAAATGTGCCCAATAAACAGTTTTGCAATGTTTTTCAATGTTAAAAAGTTGTCGGGCCTCCAGGTCTAGTCATGAAGTTGAAGGAAAACACGGATGCATAACAAGTGAAGCGGGCCGACCCACGACCTTCCAAACTCCCAACCAATATTGAATGGCGGTACACCAGAATTGTTGCATGTATTAATGATGCCTGCAAAGAACAAAGGCACAAGGCAGCGAGCACCATGATTGCACAGATGCTTTAATGGAGTTAATAATGATTGTCGTAAGCAGGAGACTGAGATAAGAAAGAACAGTGATTTGCAAAGGTTGCAACTGATTTCAAAATAACCATGATTGAGATTTCTTGCATGCCTCATAGAAATCAATGAAGAGAAATAACTTAGGGATGCCATATTGTCAGTTATGGGCTCTATTGGTATGTTGCACATGCATATGTCATGTATCAGACGCAATAATAGGATGGAGTGCCATGTTGTTTGTACAGGAAAAATTCAATGGAGATACTCCTAGCATGCACAACTTGACTGAGAATTTATTTCTCAGTATGAAAGACACTCAGATGGACATTATTTGCATTAATTGTAATGCAATTGTTGTTGGATCCCATTCTCAGTGATTAATGTAGTTGCAGTGGCCTTGCACTCTGATGGAACAGAAACATGGAGAGCCATGCAGAAGTACGCTTCAAGGCATTGTGTTACAGAGACAACATTGATCACAGCACAGTAGAGGAAAAAAATTGTGGAGAGCAGTTATGCAAAGTGGGGGAATGCAAAATTGGTGAGAGAAACAGAGTGCAGAGTTGTGGGTGTGTGACTAAGTTATCTCATTGAGAGAAGGTGTATCATAAGGTGAAGACCTGAGTTGGTTGAGCAGCAGAGAGCATAGTTAGAAGGAGAACTGAGGAGCTGAAAGAAATGCACTGTTATTGGAATATACCATATTTGTATTTCTATGTATATGCATTTGCCTTTATTTTCAATTTCAAAATTGTATGAAAAGTAAAATAGTGGCTAGAGTAGGTAGTTTCCTACATTCATAAGAGGTTGGTGCGTGGCTTGCTATCTTAAGGTGGTTGGTGCCTCCTGTGAGTGGGTTCTCACAAACAAATTGATGTAATTAAGTAGGTGCTTAATTTACATCATAACAACAAACAGATTGGTGGTTTCCCCCTTCGGGTTTCCACATAAAAATACATGTGTCAATATGTGTATGTTGCTCATATGATGGATTGTGTGTACATGTGAATGGCATATCTTGATATTTATTTGTATTGTGTATGAATGCTCTCACAAGTAACTGGCAAGTAGTGAAAAGAATTAAATATTTATACTTAAAAGGTTTAAGAACCTCACTATCACTGATTCACCCCCCCACCTCTCAGTAATTCCTTATTCCAACAATTGGTATTAAAACCAAGTTCCTTCAGGAACAATCTAACCACTGGAAGGCAAGAGAGTTAAGATGCTTACTCAAGCAAGATACCAATATTTGATGGGACAAATTATGCCTTTTGGAATGTTAGGATGGAAGTTCATCTTATGTCTCTAGGAGTAGATGTTTGGAGCTCTGTACTAGTAGATTATGATGTCCTTGATGTCCCTCCCATTGATGCATATGGTAAAAAATTGTATGGAAATAATGCTAAATCCATGAATACCATTCTCTTTGGCCTTAGCCAATCTGAACTTGTAAAGGTTATCCATTGTAATTCTACCAAGGAAGTGTGGGTGAAACTCAATCAAACTCATCAAGGATATGATAAAGGCAAGTAGGCCAAACTTCAAACCTTCAGAATGAGGTTTGAAAGCTTAAAAATGAGTGAAGAAGAAAGCATAGCAGAATACTTCCTCAAAGTTGATGAAGTGACCAATATGATTAGAGGACTTGGTGAAGAAGTCAAAGAAGATAAAATTGTTCAAAAGGTCATAAGATCTCTCCCCATGAGATTTAATGCCAAAGTCTTTGCCATTAAGGAGATAATTGATTTAAAGAATCTCAAGATGGATAAGCTACTTGGTACTCTCACAACCTATGAGATGAGAGTAGGAAAAGAGAAGTTTGAATCCAAGGAGGCATTGTTCAAAGTGTCCAAGAAGGCCAAGGAGCACAAACATCATCAAGATTGCTTTAGTTGACAATCTGATCATGAGTTGGCTCAATTTGCTAAAGTGTGGCTCAGGAAAGTATAAAGGGAACTTCCCTTTAAATGCTTTGATTGTGGAAGAGTTAGACATTTTTCATCCAAATTCCCTTACAAAGAAAGGACAGAACAGGAAGATGATCAAAAATCTAGAAGCAAATCTCAAAAACATAAGAAGAAGAAGTTCTTTAATAAAAAGGGGATCTACTCCAAAGAGGATAACTTAGCACCAGAGTCAGATAATGAAAACTCTTCAGAAGACAATTCAAATGAGTATTTACTCATGGCATTTGGAGCAGACTCCAAGAAACAAAATATTATTGACTTTGAAGAGGAAGAAGAAGTAGGAGTAGTTAACTTTGAAGGGGAACTCATCAATGATCTTGACGAGTTAAAGAAGGCCAAGAAAAAGAAAAGGCAACTAAAAGAACAGTTGCAACGTGTTAAAGAAGTTATGTACAACTCAGACAATGAGGAATTTGTTTATCAAAAGGAAAAAATTGAAGAAGTTATTAAAAGCAAAGATAGTTTAGCTCTTATACTAGAAGAAAAACAAGGAACATGTGAGAAGCTACAAGAAGAGAACAAGCATCTAAAACAAGAGTTGTTCAAGGTAAAGAGGGAAATGATATTAAGAACATGCAAAGATGAAATTATGTTCTTGAAAGTCAAACTAGAAGAAGCAAAACGAAAAGAAGTTCTTAATGACTTGATCCATGAATGGGGAGAAACATGTCAAAGTCTCGAGGCAAAGGTTGTCTCTTTGAGAACGAATCTTGAGAGATTGGAGACCAAGAAGGGTATAAATGGTAAGGAGCTCAAAATTTGTTGGACACCTAATCCTCAATGGTTAGTGTGGAAGCCGAATAGACAAAAAGAAGTCCAAGAGACCTTGGGATGTGAAAATCAACGGTCAAACCATGTACTATAAATATATATCTCTTGTTAATAAAAAGGTACTCATGTTTTATCCTTCAAATTCTCTTGTTGCCCATGTGTGTTTAACATGGTATCAGAACGGGTGATTGTTGGTCTTGCTCCAATTTGAGCCACTTGTTTTGTGGTCTTTATATACATGTCAATTTTGTCTTTCTCCTAATCAGAATTACCACCTTATAGAGTGTTTTACTGTGTGCATACATACCTATTTCATTACTAAGCAGATGTCACAGGGTATATGTCCATTTTCCTTGCCATATTCCTATGGATCTGACCTCTCAGCATGAATATTGCTGATTTCTTTTCCACACCTGTCAAATATGCCTCTAAATTGTTCAGATTTTGCCAATCTAACAGCTTTCTTGACAACATTAATTAATGCCCTATCTGCTTGTCAGAATTGAGCGTTTTATTCCTTATTATGCACATGTCCTATCCATAGGGATCTTAATGCTCCACTAAAATTTGTTGTCTGACAAAAGCCATTATATTTGTTCTTTGCAATATTTGTTCTCTGCGTTGCGCTAAGCATTATATGCATTTGAATAATTTGGAAGTTTGCGTTGAAGGAGATCGAATTCCAGCTGCTTCTATCATGAGGATTGCTCTCAGACAAATAGATTAAAAAAAAAAAAAAACTCAGAACTGAATGGTATGTTTGAACTGAGTATATGCTGCATACGTTGGTCAAACATTCATGTGCAGTATGTAATGGGTATAGCGTGGGTTTGAAGACAGTGTTCAATGTATTTTCTTTCTCTCCTCTCAATGTCAATTCGTATTGTATGCAATGAATTATACGAATACTTGTTTGAGGACTAAACGTAGCCTAACTGTATGTGGTCGTTGGCTTGTCCCTAACACGGTGAATGCCACCTAACATTGTAACTCCACTGTAATTATTCTTTGTCCTGCTCCTCAACTTCCGGAGAAAGATCATTTGGAATGCCAAGTGTCTGACGGACTCTTTTGGGTGTTTCACAATTCTTAATTATCTTGGCTGAAATTATACGCTCATCTCTTTACAGTCTACCACCTTTGATCTTCAAGATGTTGGTCGCGGTTGATCAAACTCGTGCCATAGTGTGAGTCATTTTAATTATATGCTTATTAGAGCTGAAGCCCTCTCCACGCTGTTGGCCTCATAGACGTTTTAGATTCTCCTGTAACTCCTATTTTCCTGCCACATACTCTGTCTTGAATCCTCTGGCCACATTACTTCTCTGCACTGAATTAGAGATTGTGCATTCCTATATCGTGGTTGGTGCACTCTCCGGGAATTTTTACGAGTGTTGAAGCAACGTATTGCGACTTTGGTGCGTGACCTAGTATCCTATTTATGAATAAGAATTAAAAGTTGTGGTGTAAACTATTTTTTGGTTGGTGTTGTGTGTGTGTTTTAATGTGAAAGTTGTGGACTACATTTCGATGGAGCCTTCAGAGGTAATCCTGACATTGCAGACATTGGCTTAGTACTCAAACATGGTAACGGACGAGAGATAGAGATATATTCTCATCTTCTAGGCTACAACTTCACCAATAACGTAGCCGAATACATGTACCTACACGCAGGAATATTGTCACAGTTATATCACACTTATATACTCCGTTCAAGACCAGTTGCAGTGCGTTCAAGCCCTTGTTTATGCGTCGGTTAAAATGGTTCAGTTTAGAGCTTGAGTTTTGAGTGGCAATTCTCATCATGGTGGAAGATTGAAGAAACAATAGTTCGATTTACTCTTGCTTGAAGATAGCTTGAGTACCCATTTCTTTATCTCAATGCTGGACGAGTTTCTTTGTTACCTGGGCTGTGTACTGATAACAGAGCTAAGTGTGATGACTGTGGGTACTATTCAGTGATATTATCAGGACAAGTATTAATTCCCTAGGTTGCGTATTAATCACCCGGCTTGCGAATTAATGGCAAAAGTGTCCTCAGACACGTAATTTTATTAATCAGAAAAAAAAAATAAAATTACATAATTGATTTTGCAAGAGTTTACACCTGAACAACACAAACACTCTTGCAATGAGCTATTTATAAGCTCCATGTCCTAACTACCTCTAATTATGGATCGCTTATTAATACCAAGTGTCCATTTACAAATAAATGCTAAATTCAAACAACTAGCTAACAAATCTCCTAAAATAGAGCCTAAGATACGACACATTTGGAGATTCATATCTAGTTACAACAATATAATAATTCTAAATAATTAAACGTTCTAGAATAATAATATTAATTTAATATCTTAAATTAATCATTATTTTATTCTAATTTTATAACCTATGATAATATTGTATTTTTGGATCATCTAATATTCCCCCTATGATCCAAAGATACATTACAATAGATACCAAGTTCATCCCTGAACTTAGTAAATTTTATTCTGCCAAGTGGTTTTGTGAAAATGTCGGAGATCTGATCCTTGGAAGGACAATAAACTGGCTTGAGGACATCTTTGGCAATGAGAGATCTGATATGATGATACTTGGTGTCCACATGCTTTGTCTTTGAATGAAAAAATGGGTTCTTGGCAAGTTTGATGGTTGACTGGTTGTCAATGAATAATGATGTAGCTTCTGCCTGAGAAAAGCCCAAGTCCTGCAAAATTCTGTGTATCAAACAATTTCGCATGCTCCTTCCCATGCTGAAATGTACTCTGCTTCTGCTGAAGAAGTGGCCACTGTAGCTTGTTTCTTACAGCTCCAAGATACTGCTGCTGACCCCATGTTCATTAAATAACCTGATGTTGATGCTCGATCATGAATACTCCCATCAAAGTCGACATCAGAATATCCACCAAGTACAAAAATTTTAGTCTTTGTGTAAAGAAGACCAAAACCTTTTGTTCGTTGGATATATCGAAGAACTCTTTTGGCTGCATTCCAGTGGTTGTCTCGTGGTTCTTGCATAAAACATGAAAGAATACTGACTGCATAAGATAGATCAGGACAAGTATTTTTCAAATAAATCAAGATGCCAATCAACTATCTATAAGTTGTACTCTCCACCTTTCCCCCCCTTCAAATTTTGAAAGTTTCAAGTTTTGCTCCATGGGGGTGAGAACGAGCCTGCAATCCTGCATGCCAAATCGCTGAAGAACCTCTGCTGCATACTTACTCTGAGAAATGAAAATATGATGTGAACATTGGAAGACTTCAACTCCAAGATAGTAGTGAAGTAATCCCAAATTTGTCATCTTAAAACTTGAATGTAACTCATTTTTCACCTGTGCATTATGATCATCATGGTTGCCAGTAATGATCAAATCATCTACATACATAACAAGAATTACTAGATATTTTCCATATTGTCGCACATACAAAGTATCATCAGATTCACTTCGATGAAAACCAACTTTCTTAAGGTATTCATCCATCTTTGCATACCAAGCTCGGGGAGCTTGTTTTAATCCATATAAAGCTTTGATCAATTTGTGGACTTTATGTTCTTATCCTTCAATTTTAAAACCTGGCGGTTGGGTCATATACACTTCCTCGTGTAAATCCCCATTGAGAAAAGCACTTTTCACATCCATTTGATGAACTTTCCATCCTTTTTGAGAGACCAATGCAAGTGTTAATCAGATGGTGTTCCATTTAGCTGTAGGAGCAAAAGTTTCCTCATAATCAGTGCCTTCTTGCTGCACAAAACCTTTTGCGACAAGTCGTGCTTTATACTTTTCAAGTTCTCCCTTCTGATTATAATTAATTCTGTAAATCCATTTGCATCTTATGGGTTTAACATTTGATGGACAATCAACTAGTTTCCAAGTGTTGTTATCAATTACTGCTTGATATTCTTCAACCATAGCCTGTTGCCACTCTTTATGTTTCACTGCTTCTTTGTATGTGGAAGGTTCAGTAAAATCATGTGCTATCAAAGAAAAATTGCCTTCACTTCTATGTGCCCTTCTGGTGCCTATTTTATTATGTTCATCAGGCTTTACATCTTTCAAAAGTTGAACTACCCATTTCGGAAGTTGGTGCTCACTTGTTTGTGCTTTTGTAAAGTCTCCATCATTGTAAAGAGGATTAATATAAATTGATGTTCATCGTTCTGGTGAAAGGTCTGGAGAATCACTGTCATAAGAACTGCTGCTACTTGAAGATGCGGGTGAACTGCTAGAAGACCAATATGATGTTTTTGATGTAGATGGACTGGATGACTCATCTTTAGAGGAAGGAAAATCAAGTTCATACCAATTTGGTGAATTTGGTTGACTTTGCATTTTTCCATTTCGTTTACTTCCCTTAGTTTCTAACTTTTGAAGAAGATTTTCAATTTCTTCAACGCTCTTACTCTCAGTTTCATAAAAAATGAAATCCCTACTCACAATGAATTTTCCATTGGTCAAAAGACGATACATTTTTGTCTCATCAGAATAGCCAATCATTGTGCATTTTAAACTTCTTGAGTCAATCTTAGTTCGTTTTTCTTTCGGAAATAAGGCATAACATACTGATCCAAAAACTCTAAGATGTTTAACTCGAGGTTTCAAACCAAACCAAGCTTCATAAGGTGTGATTCCATCCAAAAAAGCAGTTGGAGATCTATTTCTTAAGTAGATAGCTGTATGTATTGCTTCTGCCCAATATGTTGGACTTAACCTCTTGAAAGTTAACATGGATCTCTCCATTCCTAACAAGGTGTGATCCATTCTTTCGACTACTCCATTTTGCTGTGGAGTGTAAACATTAGTAAGATGTCGTCTTATGCCATTTTCACTGCAATAAGTTTTGAATTCATTTGAAGTGAATTCTCCCCCATTATCTGTCCTAAGAGTACCTATATTTTCTTTGACTTCATTTTCAACAAGTTGGCGAAAAATTTTAAACCTATCAAATGCTTCTAACTTGTTCTTCAAGAAGTAAACCCAAGTCATTCTGCTGAGATCATCAATGAATAGTAAGAAATATTTGTAACCACCAAATGAAGTTTGTAGTGGTCCACAAACATCATTGTGAACTAGTTGTAGCCGCCTGTTTACACGCCGTGAACTTGTTGGAAAACTTTCTCGACTTTGTTTGCCATATATGCAAGCTTCACATTTTGCATTTTCCCTTTTGAAAGTGGCAAGTCCTTTAACCATTCCTTGTTTCTGCAATTGATAAAGACTCTCAAAATTTAAGTGTCCATATCTTACATGCCATAGTCTTACAGGTGAAATACCTGTACTCACTGCCCCTACAAAGTCAAAATGCCCTGGACTAACTCTCCCTTTCATCCTTAATAGTTTTCCATCTTCATAACCTGTCATGACAATTTTCAAACTTTGTTTGACTGAATTAATCTTGACTAAACCATCTTCCATAATCACCTGATGTCCTGCTTGTCGAATCATGACTAAAGAAAGCAATTTTTTCTTAAAAGTTGGTACATACCATACATTGGAAATCATTTTTTCTCCAATGCTAAGGAGAAAAACTTTAACTGCTCCTTTTCCATAAGGAGTATGGTTTGTATTATCAGCAAGAAAAATGGAATTAAGTTGGCAATCTTCGAAATTCCAAAAAAAAATCACGTCAACAAGTCATGTGCTAAGTTGCCCCTAAATCCAAGATCCAAGCATCTACATAATCACTTCTAAGATGGGATGAAAGTTGTGATACTGGTGAGGAAGTAAAAACATATTTTGAGTTATCATCATCTTGATCATTTGCCAATTGCGTTGAATGCTGCTGAAACTTGGGAATTTTATTAAGAGATGTTCGACAATCTTCAGCATAATGGCCAACTTCGTTACATCTTCGACACACAATTTGACTTAAGTCTCTTCCTCTTTCCTGAAGATTGCCCTGTGCCTCTACTTTGACTTCTATTTTGAGATTGTCCTCTACCTTGATTATTATTTCCTTTTCCTTGAAAATTGCCTCTTCCTTGGTTGTTTCCTCTACCTTGAAAATTATTCTTTCCTGAATTGTTGCCTCTGTTAAAGTTTTTTCCTCTGCTTTAGCTTCGACCTAACTTTGTGCTGCTTGATTTTGATTTCCTCTGCCTCTGCCTCGAGAACTGTCTACTGATGATCTACTAGCGTTGGCCTCTGTGAGAAAAACATCTTCACCAACTTTCTTCTTCTTCCTAAAGGTTTTATCATGTTGAGTCAACATTTCACAAAGCTCATCAAACTTTAGTTTCTCTAATTTCCCAGTTAATTGTAGAGTCTCCAAAAAATGAATGTAGGAAGAAGGAAGTCCAGCGATTACAATTGTTACCATAAAACTATCATCTATCGCTGGAAAACCAACATTAATGATTTCCTGCCTAATATTCTTAAGTCTTGAGATATATTCAAATACATCACCTCCTTCAGTGAATTTTTGTTGTAACAATTTTAATTGTAGATCAACTTTCTTTGATTTAGGTTGAGTATCAAAGAGGTCTTTAAAAGTTTTCAAAGTAGACCATGCATCTGTAGCATTTTCTATATGGACATACATTTCATCATTCAAAGAAGATTTAATAAGAGCTAAGGCTTTGGCATTCTTAACTTCCCATTTTGTTAGTGCAGCGACATCTGTGGGTTTATTCAGCTTAATATCTCCATCACATCTACCCTGCCATAATTCATTGTAAATGAGAGTACTTTCGATGAGATGGTGCCATGTTTTATAAGATTTTGTACCTTCAATTTTGTCGGAATTAGCAAACAAATTAATCAACTTAGACATTGTAGCGTTGAAGCTTCACACCAAGAATCAGAACAAAAATGTCAAGATGGACAACACAACACACAACACACCACGCAAAAAACACGATCTATTGGGGCTTGGCCTTGACCCTCGTATAGTTGTTGAAGTAGGAGAAAAATGATTGAACTTTGCACTTGGCTCTAGTCAATTTCTCAAAAATTACAAGGTCACTTTCAAAATTTGATTTTTACAACGATACTCTTGCAAAACTTGGTAAAAAAAAGTTACCCCCCCTCAAAGTAAAATTACCTTGCATTACACTTATCCCTTCAAAAAAATTACAATTGAAATCCCCTTATTACTCCAAAAATTTACAAATCACCTTATTACTCCACACACAATAGATTCCCAAAATTAAAAAACCACGAATCTAAATACAATAGGCTTTCTATTACAAAAAAAAACTTTATGGTCCAAGCTAACAGGGTTCACTCTGGCTTTATGTTGACAGGGTAATAGGCTTCACTGTGGCTTCAATGTGGATTCGAATCCACTGCTTACATAATACGATTCCCTTTTATAATTTGCATGGCATATAAGGATGCATATTTCCTTCTAAAATTCTATCCCAAAGACGAGTTATGTTAGAAGTACAATCAAATGCCCCAAAAATTGCCATTACAGTTAAGAGATGAAAAACGGTCCATTTGTTGCTAGCCAAGTGGAGATTGCAGCCTTATCATTCTCCTCTGTAGTGAAATTTGATTGGAGTAACCTCCATCAACTCACAATAATTTTGTTTCCATTTGATCACATCAGTATGTTTTCTTTGGTGTAGGCTGGTCTCTTTTTGTGGAATCCAGTCTCGAATCCTCGTGCAATCATTCGTTGAACAATTCAATGGATTTTTCCAAAAACTTGTAGAGCTGGAATCTCCTCCTCAAATCAACTGCAGCATTAATGGAACTCTGATACCACAATAATGGCATAAGTTTCCTCAGAGAGGTAATTTTATTAATCAGAAACAAATAAAATATAAACAAAGAAAAAAACAAACGAAAGAAAAAAATTAAAAAAGAATAAAATAAAGAAAAAGAAAAAGAAAAAAGAAATAAAAAAAAAACATAATTTGATTTTGCAAGAGTTTACACCCGAACATCCAAACACTCTTGCAATGAGCTATTTATAAGCTCAATGTCCTAACTACCTCTAATTATGGATCACTTATTAAATAACAAGTGTCCATTTACAGTAAATGCTATTTAAACCATCTAGCTAACAAATCTCCTAAAATAGAGCCTAAAATACGACACTTTTGGAGAGTCATATCTTGTTACAACAATACACTAATTCTAAATGTCTTCATTAAATAATTAAACATTCTAGAATAATAATTATTAATTTAATATCTTAAATTAATAATTATTTTATTCCAATTTTATAACCTATGATTATATTGTATTTTTGGATCATCTAACAGAACTTGTTTTACCTGATGAATCTACCCTAGTAAGCTCTAGAAGCATCATAATTACATTCAACTAATCAACTACGAGGATAAAATCATGATTTGCCAAGGTGAAAGTGAAAATTGGGACAAAACAGTGAAAAGCTGTACAATTTGTCAAACACGCAGCACGAGTGCTAGGGGCGCCCTTCAACTTCAACTACACTTTTGGAGGACTTCCTGATGTCCAAATTGGGCCCACAATAGCTTGTTGGAAATCTATGCATGTCACACGCAGTACGAGTGCTAGGGGCGCCCTTCAACTTCAACTACACTTTTGGAGGACTTCCTGATGTCCAAATTGGGCCCACAATAGCTTGTTGGAAATCTAGGCATGTCTACTTTCCAGAACAACTTGAATTTTTGAATTTGGATATCATTTACCTAGTCAAGAATCAATTCTCCCAACACTTCTCATACTCAATACTCTGTATGAGTATGGTAATGAACAAAGCACACAAACATGGTGATGGGCAGAACAATAGATTTATGATCCATTTCTCTCTCTCCAACTTATTTCAAAGCCAAAGGCTGTGAGTGTTGTTTTTATTCACCATGTATTTATAATCACAACAACAGTTGTCATTTAAAGGCCTATGTGTGAAAAATATAAGGAAATGAGAAAATTTAGAGAAAAGAGAAAATGGTGATGCATTGACAAATCAGAGAAAAATGGGCCTACTGATCTTGACTCATAAAAAGGAGAATGGAGACCGAAAAATCTTCCAGATATTGATAGAAATTCAACCATGTAGACACACAAAGGATCTTGACTTAGGAAAAGGAGATTGGAGACCTAAAAATCTTCCAGATATTGATAGAAATTTAACCGTGTAGACACGCAAAGGAAATGGATGTATTCATTGATTTGATTTTGGGAAAAAAGAAAGTGGGAAACTGGAAAATGAGCAATTCGACTTTGACAAGGGAAATATTCCAGATATCAATAGAAATTTAATAGAAATTTCCGTTAAAGAATAGATGTGGAACAAAGAATAGAAGAGGGTAAGAAAAATAAATTTATTGACATGACTTCAGGGTAAACAGAGTATGGAACCGTAAAGAATAGATGTGGAACAAAGAATAGAAGAGGGTAAGAAAAATAAATTTATTGACATGACTTCAGGGTAAACAAAGTATGGAACCGTAAATTGAGGGAAAAGACAAAACGAAGAAAGATAAATTGACCGATGGGAAAGGCAACAAAATTGAAATGATTTGAGTTGGAAAATTGTAAAGAAAAGAGAAAATTCAGGGAAATGGAAAATGAGGGTGTATTGACTTGACTCAATGCGAGCAATGGAGTGAAGAAAGTGGCTGAAGTAATTCATATAAAGTTACAATTCTATCAATCGTCTCAGTTTTGTTCAGTGGGTATATATTCATTCGGATGGTAAAACCAGTGAAAACGTCACGTGCAAGTGAAAAAGTGGGGAAATTATATTTTGATTTTGCATATTTTCTTTGATATAAATTATTTTATATTGGGTGGTTTTAATATTAATTTAAATTAATTTTAATTCTGGATTTATCAAGAGCTAAGAGAGATTAAATCTTTTTTCATTTTAAAAAGATTTGGATATAGAAATTTTGATATTTCTCAGTGTTTGGTAGATTTAGAATTAAGATGGATTTAAATTGGTTATTTTATAAATATTTACACCACTACAATATCTCTCGATACTTTTTCGTTTTAGAGTTATTTTAAAAATTTGTTATAAAATAAAATTAAGATAAAGTATTTTGATTTTGAAACGAGTTATGGTTTTTGGGAAAGTGGTATTGATAAGCCCATGGTATTGTAACAAATCCTATTATGTTTAGTTAATAATATCCATGGAAAAATGAGGGTGAATATCTATGATTAAGAACCTTGTTTATTGTAAGTTTATTGTAACTAGCAATTCCCCTAAAGGCGCAAAGGTACACCGAAGAAATATAAGATTTGGGAATATCATCTCGTGACTCACTCCAATGAAAGCATCGTTAATAGTTTCTAAGTGGAGCAAGTTTGCTTCTCAATAAGAATATGTAGTTGACAGATATCTAAATCTACTCAGAGATATTAGAAAGGGGCATACAAATATACGAACAAGACTTCACCTGTTAGATTTTAACAATGGATGAGCATAATTACGCTACTATTAGGATTGAAGAAGGCATTTTTGGTAGGGTGCTATTAGGATTGAAGAAGACATTTTCAGTATTCAGAAAGACATCATTGTCAATTCCTTCGATATAGTCCAGAGTCAGAGCAAGAGGAATGGGAACAACATCCGAGGTGGAACTCGAGTAGAGTGATATTCTTCTAGAAGTGGAAAGAGGGATGCTCTTCTAGAAAAATAAATCTAATTTAGTTAATCATTTTCTCCTTAAGTTCATTTCTGTGCTAATTTTGAACTTCCAAGTTGTTAGTATTGTAAATATGGCAATTGTGATAATATAAAAATCCTTTTAGAAGAGAGAAAAGAAATTCAAGTGAAATATGTGGCACATCTCACTGTGGTGAAATAACTAGGTTAATGTTTACTTGATCTGGATTGGATCATTATATTTTTTTTCATCCATCTCGATGCATTTGGAGTGGAAGAAAGTGGAGGAATAGGCTCATTGGACCGTTTTTACTAGCGGGACCCAGGTTGGCAAAACGGGCTCTAAAACCTTCCAGGAGCATTTTGAAGCATAAAAGGACATATTTTGGGGGTAAAACTTTATCTCTTTAGCACAACAACATTTCATGTTATTTTACATTCAAATATTTTTCCAACAACACAAGAAACGTGTCAATCAGAGTCTGTATGCAAAATTTATGTCACTAAGAAGTTAACCTTTGTGTTTTCACGCCTATAGTTCAGGAGGATGTCGTGTCAACCCCCATTATTCGTGGAAAAGGGTGTAGCCATATAATTATTATATAAAAGACTCTAGAAGTGTCTATATTGTAGCTCTACTTAAGAGTTGATGTAGTCAAAATTAACCACTAGTAGGCTATCGAGCTGTGTTATAACCAAGTCACTAGGAGGAAGAGACATTCCATTCTTTCGAAAGAATTTTGTTCCATAGTTGAGAAAATATAGTCAGGAGATATAGGAGGTAGGGAACACGGAGAAGAACTATGAACTTTAGCAGCCCATGGGCAACAAGCATTACTTCTTTGTACATGCAACCATATTTCTAGACAAAGAAAGAGAACGAAGCCACCTCACCTTTTAGCTAGGTTTTCTCCTGAAAGGGTTTCCTAGAGATCATATCTTGTGTGTGTGCTTATTTTGTCGTTATCTACTTTTCTTCATAATTTTCATTAGCATGCATGCACTATTACAGTTAAATCTACATATATTAAAGTTTAATAAAACTATAATAGTGTAGAATCTCATATTTTTAATATAGTAATATCATATTTGTTGGGACAAAATGTTGAGTGGAATATCCATGAGAGTTTATGGATCATTAATTGTCTCCTCCTCTAAGAGGGAGCATTCCCTTCCCTTGTTTGTTTAATCTATCTATTATTTGCTAGTTTCATGCACTTTATGGTAGAGCCTCCCATATTTAACTATAAAATTCAACCTCGATCATTATTTCCTAAAGTGTAACTAAAATTTAGAGTTTATATTTTAGGATATCAAAACATTTAAGTAAAATTGTGTAATAGTAAACCAAAATTTTTAATTTTATAGTTATTCTCCAATTTGAAGCATTGGACAAAACTCTTTAGGTTGAAGCAAGCTTTCATCAAAACAAACTTAGACTCTACATGGAACAAGCACGCGTCCATCCAAACAAATGTAGACTCGACATGGAAAAATGTTCAAAACCCCAAACACTTAACTTCACATAAGATGATTGATAGATGGATTTTTCGTACTCGGACCACAGAACCCCTTCTCAATTGACCTTCGATCAAAGTGATGTTTTTGGAACCCAATTGAAGACTTTCGTTTGACTATCGATCAAAGTGACACGATTAGAACCATGTGCGTGTTTTGGTATATATTTTATTCACATATAATATTGGGATACAATGACATCACCAGATATGAACTCACAACCTTTTGTATGTTTATTAAAGGTTTATTATTTTATCATACGTTTGTCTCCAACAAAGGTATTTTTCCTTAATTTTCATCCATATCTCAATGTTGGTGACATGGTCTACTTATCTAAATTCCCTATTTAAAGCTTCTAACTTTAGCTTTTGAAATATAGTATTTTGACTGGAGTGGAGAAGGGCGACGTCAGATTAGGGTTAGGGTTTAGAATCAAACGACCCCTAGCAGACCTACACCTGGTCAGGGTGCAGGGGATCCCGTACCCACCTGCAGAGACATAGACCAATACAACGACAGATCAACTAAGGGAAGAAGGCCCCGAGAACAGGCAAGTCTGAGAGAAAGATCACTGAAACAAGCGAGGGGGAGAGATCCCCTCCTACAAGGATATAATAGCAGGAGAATCAAGCCAAAACAGAGCGAATGGTGGGTCAGGGAAACACAGCAAGGATGCGCCGGTTATGGGAGCAGTATGGCAAGCAAGGACAGGGAACAAATGTCTACCGCGAGCAACAAAAAAACCCAGGTTTGTCATTCCAAACAATAAACTTGAGAAGTACAGAGGATATATGAAAGACCATGCACTCATTTGCAATTTTGTAGGACCATGGCCGTCTGAGAAAGACCTGACGAAGTGGATACAACAGAGGTGGAAGCCCAAAGGACATATTGATCTCAAATTGGGGGCAAAAGCTTTCTTCACGGTAATATTTGCAAATCTGGAGGATAAGGAGAGGATCTTCAAAGAGGGTCCATACTTCTTCAATAACACATGGCTCTTCGTGAGGCAATGGGAAGAATGCTATAATCCAGACAAAGAAAAAATGCTAGCAACACCAGTATGGGTCAGATTGTTTGGGCTCTCGATAGAGTTCTGGGATCTAGAGATTCTAGAAGGAATTGGGAAATCAATCAGTTCCTTTGTGAAGGTAGTAGAAACCACCACGAAAGGAAGATATACATTATATGCCAGAATTTGTGTCTACATGAATATCACAGAACCACTGTCGGATCATATTTAAATAGAATATCATGATGAGGTCTAGCAACAGCCAGTTGATTATGAACACATTCCTTTCAGATGTAAATGATGCCATGAGTACGGTCATCTGTATAAATATTGCCCGATGAATGATGATGATATACCAACAGATCAGGGGGTGGAAACGGAAGTATTCATCAGGAGGGGATGACTAACGAAGGAAATAGGGGAGGGTTTACAGAAGTATTGAGAACAAGAAAACCCCAAAAAGGAAAAACCAAACAAAACCCCTCCCACCCAGAAAGCACTCAGAAAAGCCAGAACCAGTTTGAGGTACTACGCGAATTAGAAATGGTAGCGGAAGGTGAAGATGGTGAAGATGAAATAGTGGAGAAACAAAAAGAAAACAAAAAGGAAAATAAGGAGTCAAATAATATGGAAATGGATCCTCAATAAGAACAAGAAGGAGAAGAGGAACAGGTCATGAGGAAACTCTTGCAGGAATGGAAGCATTTGGATAAAAGATTCATACCAGACGTCGAGAAACAGCTTTATAAAGATATGTTCCAAAGATATAAAGAAAAACGAGGGACAATAATAGCGAAGCAGCCAAAGCAACTTGGAACGCAAGGAAATCAAAATACAGAAACAAGAACTATAGGGAAAGGAGGAAGGAAAAGAGGAAGGAGACCTATGAGTGAGACCATCCAAATGGTGGGGGACATGTTTGTGAATTCAGGAAGAGTAGTGCCACTGTCGGAGGTATTCCAACAACCCCTCAAACTATTGAAATGATCATCACAACCTAGAATATTAGAGGGTTGAACAGTAAGGGGAAACAAAGATATTTGAAAGAGAGACTTTAAAAAGATAAACCAAATATAATGCTAATCCAAAAAACAAAAATAGGAGAAAAAAAACTAAAAGAAGTGATGAGTAACTTCAAGCCGAATTATGAGATCATTGGTCAAGATGCAATAGGCAACACAGGAGGAGTGGAAATCCTCTAGAACCCAGAGGAAGTCCAATTTGAACACTGGATCAGTATACCTCAAATCCTCTCAGGAAGATTTAGAAGTATAGGTTCTCAAGAATGGATCCTCTTATCCAATGTATATGGATCCCATATACAGATCAATCGTAGGAATTTCCTTCAGAATATGGAAGTTATGCGGTCCATGCATCCAACCTCTTCTTGGATAGTTTGAGGAGATTTCAATATGATTACATCAATAAATGAAAAAAAGGGTGGGCTCAGAAGAATAGAGGTAGACATGGAAGCCTTTGGAGATTTGATAGCAGATCAAAGACTGGTGGATATACAGACAACAAATGGGATCTACACATGGAACAACAGAAGGGGAGGTAGACACCAGATCACTTCCAAACTAGATAGATTCTTAATGTCAGAACAGATTATAAATTGGGACATTTTCATTGAAGCAACGATTCTTCCAGGAATGGGATCGAACCACTGGTCGACCAAAATAGAACTTGACATCAAAGCTAATCCCAAGAAAAATCCCTTTAGGTTCGAAGCCTTCTGGCTCAGGGATAAAGATTTTATGAAGTAGAAGAATGGTGGAAGCAAAGTCAACAGAAAGGAAGAAACAGAATGCAGACCTTTCAGCTTAAACTAAAAGAACCGAAAGGAAACATCAAGAAATGGAATAAAGAGGAATTTGGACACATACTCAAAGACCAGCAGCTTCTAGAACAGAAGATGAAGCAAATCCAACAAGAAATTATTACTGCAGGTAGAATTTAGCCAGAGAGGAAGGGATCCTAATAGGACATATGGAAGAAAGAAGGAAACAAGAAGAGATCCTATGGAGGCAGAAATCCAGAGTAAATTGGTTAAGAGAAGGGGAGAGGAATACAAAGTTATTCCACCAAGCAATGATCCAGAGAAGAAAGAGAAATAGAATCTTTTCTTTACAAGATGAAGCAGGGACACGAGTTACACAGCATGAGGAAATAGAACAAGTCTTGGTAAATCATTTCAAAGAACTCCTCACAGAACCCAATGTAGATCGAGGAGAAGCTAGTGAAATAATCTGCAAAGAGATTCCAAGCATGATTGCTAGTGATCAAAATCTAGCCCTGATGAGGGCAGCCACCCTGGAAGAGGTAGAAGAGATAGTGAAAGGGATGAAGAAGAATAAAGCCCCTAGACCTGACGAATTTACAGTGGAATTCTATCAAGCTGGATGGGACTTCTTGGGTCAAGACATTCTCGACGTGGTGGAAGAATAAAGAAGAAACAAGAAGGTAAGTACAGGCTTAAACTCAACCCTCTTATCTCTGCTTCCTAAAGAAACTAAGTCTGAAGTTCCCCAGGGCTTTAGACCCATTGCCCTCTATAATGTTATATACAAGATAATAGCTACTCTAACGGCAAAAAGACTTAAGCCTATTTTATCTAGTATTATCTCCTCGGAAAAAACAGGTTTCGTTGAGGGTCAGTAAATCCTGGATGGACTGGTGGTCTCCCAAGAAGTAGTGCATTCTCTGAAAATAAAAAAGGAAGCAAGCATGAAGATTAAACTGGACCTCTCCAAAGCTTGTGACCATTTGAATTGGAACTATTTGAAAGAAGTTTTAAGGGCCTTTGGTTTTTGCAATAGATGGATCGAGTGGATCTTCGCTATGATTTCCTTAGCCAATTTCTCCATCCTAGTGAATGGAACCCCTTCCCCGCCTTTTAAAGCGTCCAGAGGACTCCGACAAGGCGATCCATTGTCCCCTTTCATGTTCATTATAGCTGTAGAAGGCTTATGAAGATACATCAGAAAAGAAGAGAAAGAAAGCTTAAAGGAATCCAAATATGGTGCAATAACCTTCCTATTACTCACCAGCAATTCGTAGATGACATTATGCTATTTTGCACTGTGTCCCTCAGAGAAGCTCGAAGAATTAAAGAAATTCTAGAACTCTTTATGACAGCTTCTTGCACGCAAATTAACAAGGATAAGTCCTGCACTTATTTTTTCAACACAGCTAGAAACATCAAATTGTTTTTAACAAGAACGCTAGGATTTCAATCAGGAGAGCTCCCCACAAGATATCTAGGAACTCCGTTAGCCTTGAATCCTCTAAGGTTGTCGAATTGGCGACAAACCATTGAGAAAATTGCTAGAAAACTAGCTAACTGGATAAGTCACATGACACGAAGACACGAGACACGGAGGACACGTAAATACGAGTATTCAATACGAAATGCAGCGACCTGGAAACAGGACACGGGGGACACGTTTTATATATATTTAATATATATATATATATACTAAAATATAGTTTTTTATCCATATTAAATTGCAGGTTGCATCTTATCTAATCAAATTAAAATATAATTACTTCTCA
>APFE030524083.1:19734-50361 GCA_000404065.3 Pinus taeda | reverse complement strand
ATGCATAAATTCTCAGTTCTCACTGACTTAATGGGATCAAGGTTCAACAGCTGATACAGTGATATGTTATAGCCTTTAGGCTTTAAGGAATATAATACCCTGTCAGATATAAAGCAACCACAACGAAATGTGAGTTTTGAAGTATGGGCACAGTGAATTTCAAATTGACATATTTAGCCAGTTAATAAAAAAACTGATGTGATACAAATTTTGAATCTCCAATGATTGGAAAAAAAGTGTGCTACATAGAGATTTCACTGTTCAGGGAGTGCCTATTAATACTTTTACATGATATTTGAATACCAACTGAAGCTATCGATTCCACAGATTAGGCTTGTCAATTAGATATTTACAATGTGCATAAGAGGTTTGGATAAGCTACAAGAATGTATAACTCAGTATACAGAAAAGTTTCAAACTTCAATTTTTTACCTGATATTTAAATACCAACTGAAGTTACCAATTCGAAATTATTAAGATTCAAATTCCAAATAAAGCATGAAAAATAGATAGACAGTCTAGTCTAGGTAGTATTTCATTTAAAACATAATTGTTTGTCTAAATTTCTTGAAATCCTTCCTAATACTCTCTCCTTTGAGTGTCAATTCTTTGGTTAGCACTGGAAATTTGATGGAGCCCCCTCCCTCTTTTAAGTTACGTGTCAACCCTTGGCTATTCAATGCACAATTTGCAAAGGGTATTCCAGTTACGAAATTTTAGGTTTATCAGTAAGTGCCTTTCATGGATTGCAAACACACTGAATATGAATAGTTTTTGCTCCCTTAGGAGTCAAGACCTTTACCCCAAAGGGCACTTCAGTATAACTATTTCTATCACACCTTCACTTTATTTTTTTCAATGGATTTAATCACTGTTTGTTGAGACAATTTGAAGGCCCAATTACAATTTAGGTTCATGCAAGGATTACTAGAGTCTCAAGATCATTCTTTTTTATTTTCATCTTTCTTAGTATTAACTTGTGAGTTTTCAACAGATGTAACATATCACTTTCGGATTTCCATTTTAGAAGAGAGGCTAATCTGTTGGAGTTTCAAATTTAGAGATTTAGTCAAGTAAATCTAGT
The DNA here is from genome assembly GCA_000404065.3 of Pinus taeda. Taxonomy (NCBI): domain Eukaryota; kingdom Viridiplantae; phylum Streptophyta; class Pinopsida; order Pinales; family Pinaceae; genus Pinus; species Pinus taeda. The sequence goes on along the minus strand of APFE030524083.1, from coordinate 49,277 downwards.
GACTGCAATCTTGATGAAATCAGACGTGCATACAGCTTGCTTGAATTGCAATTAATTAACATTCAATTCTATATGTGAAACTAGGTAGAAGCACAAGCACGCTGCACAATTGTCAATAGTTAATCAAGATTATTTAGGATTACATTAGATAAGGTCAAAATTAAATAAGATTAGATAATCTGATATAGAAGGTTTTGTATTTTGTGATATTGAAATGAATGAGATAACTGAGTTATAAAATCTTTGATGGTGTTTGCTGTTTGGTCATCTATTGCAGCGTTGAAAAATAACAGCGTTGAAACTAGGTAGGCTTTAAATTATGTTTTTTTCGCAGTACGTATTCAACATGTCGAAATACGTTAGGGAAACGTATTCTACAAACCAAATACGTGTATTCGAAATTTAGGACATGAAGGAAAACGTAGAATACGTATTCAAGTTTTCATGACACGTTGAAAATCGTATTCGACACGTATTAGGGCCGTTTTCGTGTCCAATACGTAAAATACGGGACACGGGACCCTGGGGGACGTGTCCTGTGACTTAGCTAACTGGTCTTTCAGAACTTTGAACTTTGCAGGCAGAGCCGTCTTAGTTAAGGCAGTCCTTCAATCGATCCCATTATACCAACTATTGACAATGGCGGCCCCTAAAGAAGCGTATGCAAAGATGGTAGAGAGTTTTAAAAAATTCAGTTGGGGAGGATCGAAGGAACAAAGGAAATGGTCTCTAGTATCCTGGAAAGACTTGGTGAAAAGCAAGACTGAGGGAGGGTTAGGCCTTAGAGACGCCTTAGAGATCCTTACTTACTGAATCAAGTAATGGGTGCTAAACTTTGGTGGCGCTGGATGAATGGAGGAAACGACCTATGGAAAAGAATATGGACAAAAAAAAATAATATTCCAACAAAACTAGAGGAGATTTTAAGAATAAGGGATACCCTGAAAGGGTCGACAATATAAAATATGGTCAGTCAAAACAAGGAAGTTATAACTAAACATGCTTTTTGGGAAATTAGGAATGGCAGCTATATCAAGTTCTAGGAAGAAGCATGGCAGTAGAGAGAAAGACTGAATGGACTTCAATCTTTAAGTGATATATGCCAAAAAGTAGCTGAGGAAGGAATGAACTTTGTAAGGGACTTTTGGAAGGATGGGAGTTAGGACGAAGTATGGAGAATCTGGAAGAGTCCAGATGAATGGATGGACCAAGTTGATGGAGAACAAAGGGATATATATCAAACGGAAATGTAGACAAGGAGAATACCTATAAGACCAGGACTAGACATACTACAATGGGGTTACATAATAAAAGGAAATTTCACGATTAAAGAGGCATATCATCTCCTTACTCCTAGAGAACCAGATGATATGGCAGTTAATTGGAAACAAATATGGACCAGTAATTGATGGCTGAAAGTGGCCCACTTCCTATGGCTGGTATGCAAAGGTCGCATCCTGACCTGGGACCAACTCCAAAAGTGAAGCATACATGGCCCCCCAGATGTAATCTATGCAAACAAGAACAGGAAACGCATGAACACCTTTTGAACTCATGCAAAGGAGCTCAGCAACAATGGGAAGAGATTAGGAAACTCTTTGGAAGGACACACAGAGATCAACAGAGTATTAGAAACACAATTAAAATATGGGGAAGTGGCCAATTCACAAGCCTAGTGGTAAGACGAGCCTAAAGTCTAGTAGTAGGGATGAATATGTGGATGATTTGGAAAGAAAGAAATAGAAGAACCTTCCAAAACAAAGAGATGACAAAAGACCAAATCTAGAGAAAAACCTTGAGTCATATTCAAGAGACCATCTTAGCGGATACCTGGAACGTAGAAGACTGGGAAATGACACCAGAAGAAGATCAAATTTAAGGAAGCTAAACCTACATCAAGGGATGGTGGCTCCACAGATGTGGAAAAAACCCAATATGGGATATAACAGTACCATGCACTTCTCTCACCCCTCGACAAGATTCATAAAGCTAAATTTTGATGGAGCATCCAAAGGAAATCCAGGCTCGGTAGGGGTTGGAGGCCTCTTTCGGGATGATCAAGGCAGAACAAAATGGATTTACTTAGACAATGGTGGCATCATGAGCAATAATGAAGCCGAATTGATGGCAGTACGTCAAGGATTGAAGATAGCAATCAGAAACGGATACAACAACCTACAAGTGGAAGGGGACTCCCAAATGGTCATACACGTAATCAAAAAACTTAATAATGGGACCTCATGGGACAAAGTTACTCAGAGTTGGAGAATGGCTAGCCTAATTCAAGAGCTGGAAATTATCCTAAAAATATATTTTCTTGCAAACTAGGAAATCTAGGAACAAGGAAGGAAACTGGATAACATATGGACCTTTCATACAGAGGATTCAAAATTAGAGCCGCTTAGAATGATTTTAAACCACGATAATCATGAAGACACGATCCAAAGACAATAGGGACAGACGGCCCCTGATTGGGGTGTGGAGAAAAGTAGGTGAGGGTGGCAGGAAGAATTATTATTATGGTAGGACAGAGGAAATAATTCCTATATATGACATCGTCCTTTTAGCCAGGGCAGTGTACTGCATGTGAGCGCACATCTCAAAAAACTGGAGTGGGGGAGGTGGAGTGAAAGCGGTAAGCAATAGTGGTGGCAATAGTGGAAGAGGGAGAGGGACAGATGTATTATATCATATGAAGGTGGCGAAGGGTAGAAGGAAGGGAAAGCTACACTGGGAGGAAGAGGAGCAGAGCGCATCGCAAACAAAAGGAGCATTGAAGGAGACTAGCGATTCTGGGTATGTTAATTATGGGACGCCCTCAGTCTTTTTCTCTGTCATGAATGGTATAATGGATGAAATCAATACATTTGAAGCCTCTGAGGAAGAAAATAGCTGGTGTGAAGCCACCCTTTATGCAACAATGCATTGTGAGGGTAAAAAGGGACAGAACCAAGGAAGGGTTCTAAACGGGTGGAGAAAATGTTGCCAAGCTGATAGTCTGGAAAGAAACATGGGGACCAAATCACCCATCCCACAGCGAAGGATAAGTGGGAGGCTGATGGGAGTGACTTGAAAACCTTGCACCTAGCCCAACAATTGATTTGAATGACTGAAGGTCTTCTTATGTTCTTGCATCCCAAAAATCACAAGCATTGTAAGGAGGTGACTGTAGCAGGAGAGGAGGGATAAACACCAAGAAATTGAGGAGGAAGATAGTTATGTTAAACTTCAAAATCTGACCTCTATGAATGAAAATTGTCAACAGGATAAGGTTAAAAGAAGGATGGCGCGCCCGGGTCGTGGTAGAGGGCATGGAGGCAGAGGTCGTCCGAGAAAGAGGAATCAAGAGGATCGGCCAACAGATGCTCTGGATAGCCAACGCAGAGGGAGAAGATCTACTTTGACAGCAATCGAGGATGCTGCCAGAGCTTATAGGGAAGGCACAGAAGATGATATTCGTCAGGTCATTCAAGAAATGGAAACTAGTGCGATGGAAGAACAGTCTGACTTTGAGATAGAAGAGTGGGCAGAAGTTAATAGAGATCCGGGAAATACTCGAGGAAGGTTGACTCTATACCGGCAAACTCTTCAAATCTATTGGGTGTTAAAACACCTTCTGGTGAAGGCTCTAGAGCAAGTGGCGAGGGAAATGGCTGAAATTGAAAATGGCATGCCAAACCTACAAAAAGAAATGAGAAATTTTCAAGTAATCATGATAAAGCAGAATAACAAGCTGGAGGAGATGCATCAGAAGCTGTCTCAGATGGCTCAAACGACTCCAAACTAGGTAGAACCTATGGATATTCCCATTGATATGGACCCGAATGCTGGTGATCGAAAGGAATGAGCCTTTAGTGCCTCTTACGTTTTTAGTGAACTTTCTTGCTTTTGTTGTTTTATGCTTGCTTGTAGCTTATTAAGTATTTTTAACTGTATAGTGCATATTACCCGGATGGAAAGACTTGTTACATTTTGGTTTTGGAATGCTTATAGCAAACTTAGGTGGCCAACAGACCTGGTTTCCCTTCAGGGCAGGTTGACGCCACCAAAATGATGTATCTGGTCTCATTAGGTATTAAATTTCGGTTTTGGAATGCTTATAGCAAACTTAGGTGGCCAACAGACCTGGTTTCCCTTCAGGGTAGGTTGACGCCACCAAAATGATGTATCTGGTCTCATTGGGTACTATAAATAGAAAAGGAAGGCACTACCTACACTTACAAAAAAAAATAAAAAATAGAGTAATATTTTCTCAAAGCAACACTAAGGTTGAATAGAGAAGTCACACTTGAATATGGGCATTGAATAAGTATATACAAGTGACTTTGTTGATCAAATAAGTATACGCCTCTAACTTTTCTCACTGAATAAGTTACACACCCGTGAATTTTTTTATCGCTTAAGTATACGCCACTGAATTGGTCATGAATAAGTTATACACTAGTGGTTGTTGATAGATTAAGTATATGTGTCTGACTTGGTCATGAATAAGTTATACACTAGTGGTCATGAATAACGTTTCCTTGGGTAATTATTTGGTGAATATATGAATCACTCCATGTTGAACCAAATCCTGAACAAAATGATATTGAATATCTACATGCTTGGTATTCTTATGAAAAACTAGATTCTTGGTCACCTGAATAGCACTTTGATTATTACATATCAACTGAATGGATTACTCTTGTTGCTCATGTATATCCTCTAAATTTCTTCTCAACTAAATTGCTTCATCTGTTGTTGTTGTTTCTGCTTTATACTCTGCTTCTACTATGGAGAGAAAAATTGTGGGTTGCTTGTTAGCACTCCAAGCAACTGTTGTTGAACCCACACCAAAAGAATACCCTAAAGTTGATTTCCTTTCATCCATGCATCCAACCCTATCTGAATATGTATAACCAATCAACCTGAAATATTCTATAGATCTATATACCAAACCATATCCAATTGTTCCACACAAATATCTTGAAATCCTCTTTGCTACTTTCCAATGTAGTTCATTAGGTTTTGCCATAAATATTAATACCATACTAACCGTAAAAGAAATATTTGGTTGAGTTTTAGTTAAGTAGATCAAAATTCCAACCAATTGATGATACAAAGTAACATCTGTTGGGTATACGACCAAAGTCCCACATTGACTAGAAGTGGGGAGGATCATTGTTATATAAGGATGGACAAAGATCTCCATTGGTATGAGGCCTTTTGGGGTAAAGCCCAAAAACAAATCCATGAGGGCTTAGGGCCAAAGTGGACAATATCATACCATTGTGGAGATATGTGGTGTCCAGAGTCCTTACAAGTGGTATCAGAGCCAAGTTCCAAAGTTAGCCAAGTGGATAAATCCTCGGAATGCCGAACGAAGGTGGTGGGCCCCGGTAATATCACAATGGGATCCCCGTGGATGAGCTCGGTTAGACAGGTGGTGTGCTCTGGATTCTTCATGGACGTGTCCTGGTCCCAACACGGTGAAGAGGAGTTGACCTGGGATAGAGCAAGCTCTCGAGGCAGGTGGTGCTCCATGTAAGGCGACTGCTTCCAACGCATTGGACAAGAGAATCCTAGTTGGTAGAGAGTGGACAGATGGATAATCATTTGAGGGGTGGTCCTTTGTTCGAGGGGAGGATTGTTGGGTATACAACCAAAGTCCCACATTGACTAGAAGTGGGGAGTTGGACCTCTTTGAAATGTCCCAAATATACTTAGCTTGTGACATGAAAATACCATCCTCCTTCTACCAAACTTCAATACTAAAGAAATAATGCAACCCACCAAGATTTGTCATCTCAAACCCATCAATCATATGTGACTTAAAATTTTGAAATAGTTCATCATTGTTCCCTATGCAGATTAAATTATCAACATATAAGATAGCTATCAAAATGTCATGTCCTCACTGAAATATATAGAGATTGGGATTAGATAAAATTTAAACTAAGCCATGATCCTAAAAATACTTATCAATTCTGGAATACCATGCCCTTGGTATAAGTCCTCCTTCAACTTATAAACATAATCTTCTTTTCTTGGCACTTCAAAACCCTCAAGCTGCTCCACGTGAATTTCTTCATCCACATAACCATTTAGAAAAGTTTATTTAACATCCATCTGAAATATTGGCCATTTATATTATGTAACTAATGCAAGAACCATCCTGATTGTATCCAAATTTTCCACAGGAGAGTCTGAGTGTAATCAACGTCTTCTTTATGTGCATATCCCATTGCAACTAAACGAGTCTTATACTTATCAATTGTGCAATCATATTTATACATGGTTTTATAAATCCACGCAGTGCCAATTAAATATTTTCCCTTTAGTAAATTGAGTAAGTCCCACGCATCATTTGTCACCAAGGGATTCAATTTTTCTTCCATATCTTCATTCAATTCCTTATTTCTTGATTCTTCTGCATAATTATGTGGTTCATCCATTTTCATTACCTATGCCATAAGTGCATAGTTTATTAGAGAACTTTCGGATCTAGTAATCCTTCTTTCAAAATTTATATCGAACATGTTGCTTTATAAATGTATCATTTCAGGCCACTTAGGCTTCTTATGAACTTCATCCATCTTTAATGACTTAGAATTTGATTCATCATTAATATTCACTGTATCTTTCTTCTATTCAAATTGTACATGTTCTAGCTAGTAGATTCCCTCCTCATCAAACAAAACATCTCTACTTATTATTGCCCTTCTTTCTTCAAGATCAAATAGCCTATAACTTCTTGTTTCAATATTGCAGCCGATAAATATACACTTCACACTATTATCATCCAATTTCTTCCTCTTTTCCTTACAAACATGTGCATATGTAGTACAACCAAAATCTTTCATATGTGAAACTCTTGGTTTATATCCTCACCATGCTTCTTCTGGAGTCATATTCAACATTTCCTTTGTAGGACAAGGAGACTGTTGCAGACCCAACACAGTAAATTCCACCTAATGTACTCTTTTGGTCAAATGGACTTCCTACTCAATTTGCATCTATGAATCCACAAAGTTTCACTCTCTCTGTCCATTTATACTATAATCCATACTGAGTAGTGCTTCTGAGGTACCTTAAAACATGCTTAGTTTCCTTCCAATATAATTTGGTTGGCCTAACCATAGATTGGATCAGATGGTTGAATTCATAGCACATATCTGGTCATGTGTTCACAAGATACATCAATGAACCCACTAGCGTCTAATAAATGGAAGCATCCACCTCTTCAATTGAAGTGGCATCCTCCTTCCTCGAGTTGGTCGCTAGAGGTGTCTCCATGGGTTTGCAACTCTCCATGTGGAATATCTGTAGTATCTCATTTTCGTACTTTCCTTGAGACACAAATAGTTTCCTATCGCTTTGCCATACTTCCAACCCGAGGAAGTAGTGCATGAGACCCATGTCCTTTATTTCAAATTCCCTTGCAAGGTCCTTCTTGCAAGATCTGGCCAGTTTCTCATCACAAGTTAAAATAAAATCACCAACATATAAGACAATAATAAGAAATTTACCTTCTACCAAGGTATGATATAGGTTCACATCCGCTTCACTTTTGGTGAAGCCCAAACCAATGAGATAATTGTTGATCATGATCTACGAAGCACGGGGTGCTTGTTTGAGACCGTACAATGCTCACTGAGTCTACACACATGAGACTCCCAATAAAATGTCTCAAAACCTTGTGGTTGCTCAATGTACACCTCCTCCTCAATAACCCCATTAAGGAATGTTGTTTTGACATCCATCTAGTGGATCTTCCACCCCATCTACGTAGCCAGTACAAGAATTGAACTAATGGATGAATACCTTGCTCTAGGAGAAAAGGTTTCCTCATAGTCGATTCACTCAACTTGAGAGAATCCTTTAGCCACAAATTTGTCCTTATACTTCTTTATTCTTCCATCAATTACATGATTCACTTTGAAGATCCATCTCAAACCCACAACTAATTTATCTGCCAATCTTGGTACCACTTCCCGAACAATGTTCTTTACAATGGATTCGTATTCCTTGACCATTACAAGTTACTCTATTACTTCCTTGAAAGAGTATGGCTCAATTTCTACAAGCTCAGTCATTAAATCCTTGTAGCCAGTGTACATCTTAGGTGATCTCCTTTGCATCAACAAATTTGAAGGAACTATCACTTAAAAACTATCTACACCCTGTCATGTAGAACAAGGCACTAGAATTGGTTTAGGTGCTTCCAAACACATGCAGAAGTCCCAGAGGACTCGGAAAGGGGAAAAATAAAGTGGTTATATTGCTCCCAAAACAGAACCAGATTCAAGTGCTCGTCACCCTGATTCCAATGGTGCGAATAGAACTCAAATCCGAGCTCGTATGAAGGAGAATGAGCCATTCAAATTTTTGGTCAAAGTTGGGCAGTGGGCCAAGTTTAAGTGTCCTACAATTTGACTGACCCCGAGGCATGAAACCTAGCTCCCGAAAGTGGGTGAATTTGTTGGTTCGTTAATTTGACTAATATCCATTATATTAGACAAAATCAAAACAATGACGTTATTATAAAAATAATATTAAAAAAACAATGTTGAGCTAGCGGGCCATGACCCCCGCCATCCGTCCTCCAAAAAAAACGCAACAATAATCAAATTTTTAAAAATTTAGGTCGGCAGGCCATGACCGCTGCTAACCATGCAACCACCAACCAAATATATGTGTAACATTTATTTAACATGAGGTGGGCAGACCACCTCCGATGAACCCGACCCACACCCCAACCACCATTACATCGCATTTAATATGGGAGGCCAACAGGTATCTAACCCACGCCAACCACGTGGGCCGGTCCGCCACCATGTGGCAGCCCCATTTAATGACCAACCCAAACTTGAGCATTACACCAACCTGTGTACCAAAACTCCACCCGTATTCCACTCAAAATGCAACGGTTATCCATTGTAATGGTTTACCAAAAAAATGTACAACGTGCTAAAATGATTATGTGCCATTACGGGGATTCAACCCCTGATTTTTGCCCTCCTAAATGCCTTCGCTGCCGTTGGACCATGTGGCTCAACTTTGATAGCTCCCCCTAGATTTAATACATAAGCCCTCCATTCATTTGCACAGAGGAGGCGGGTTTGAGAACGGAGGTGTGGAACAGAGAACGAAACCATGATGCAGCTCCAAGAGGTAGAATGCAGCACAAAAATCGAGACAACAATTTTTTATTAATTTTTGCAGGTTGAACCATGATCTTGGAAAAGAGCAGGCGAAACCATGATTGAGCCAAATTTTCAAGAGGGTGAAATTTTTCCGGTGTCCAAATTGGACAAATCCTATGTCTATCCTACACCTCTTAGTGACATGAACCTGATGGCGCAGACAGAAATTTGATCTGAGAAACATATTTTCAAATGATCCAGAGGAGGGAATCTAGGAGGAATCTAAAAGATTCCCGTAGCCCCAGATTTTCACTTTCTAAGAATTCAAAAATTTGACAGTGGATTTTACACTATTCGACGCCACAAATCTGATGGTGTAATTAGATTTTCCATTTGATCATTTCATTTTACGGCCACTTTTCAAAGTGGAGTGCAGGTGTCAACATTCAATGTGCGAGCAATCATTTCCATGAGACTCGATACCGCGAGATGGATGGTGCAGCTAGATCCAGCAGTTTATCATCCTCTTCTTCAGATAACTCCCTAATGTGAGGTATATGTAGTGTGATCATGTACTTCTTTATCTCTTTGCATGAGATGCATTATGTTGTATAGATCTCGGTTTGATGTTTGATGTGGGATCTTGTTTTGTACTTGATGTGAGATGTACTTATTGTCATGTTTTGATTGAGATCCCTTTGTCCTCATGTTGACGGGATACTCATGAGTCACCATGTATGTTTGAATTGAGATCCCTTTGATGCCATTTTGGTGCGATGCTCATTATTAACATACATGAAATTATGTCATGCTGAAAGGATTCCCTTTTTTTAATGAGAGTTCCTATAGCAGAACATCTCTTGGAGCCAATCCTGCGTGAGGACATATCCCTTGTATGATAGAGAAAACACATGCATGTACATCATTACTCTTTCTAGCACTTATTGCAGCGGCCTACACCATCTTGACACTCGGGCCCGGAGACGTAGTCCCTCCTGGACGAACTTTGTTGTCAACATCTTGTATCTTATGCTGCTGATTCTTGTCATGTTCCTTCTTCTTTAAAACATGCATATATGTTCCTTTATGTTCTTTTAAATGCAATTCTAATCACATCATGAAAGCAAAAGATCTTGTTTAAATCCAAGAGTTGAGTCAACTCGGATCAAGTTTGGTATCAGAGGGGTCTTTGCATGGATGTGAATTGAAAGCGTGAACAATGGAATGTGCAGTGATGGAGGATGACAAAGCAATGAATGAGACCATGCTCAGAATTTCCCAAAAGGTGGAAATAATGTATAAATCTCTACAAAAAGAAATAAAGGAAAAGGAGCGATCACAGCTTCAGTTGTGAGCCACAGAAGAGGCCCTAGAAGAACTGAAGCACGACAACTAGAATCTTCAAGCAAAGAACGTTGAATTAAACATGGTCCTACAAGACGAGAAAGAGGAGATACATAGTTTGCTACGACAACTGAAAGCAAAGGATGAGGCCTTGGAAAAGATACAGCGTCACCCATGTGAGGTAAAAAGTAGGTCTCCATCTTCATGTATGTGTCCTGATGATGATTTCACTGTTTTTGAAGATCATACCACAGGAATTGGCTCCAAAATGTTGAGGAGAATGGGGTATGAAGGAAAAGGCTTGGGCATTAATGGCCAAGGCATTATCAACCCCATCAAAGTAGAGGAATTACCCTATTGAACAAGACTTGGATATGTCAGAAAGGAAGTTGGGGAATGTGCCATGACTGCAAGCGAACCACCAACAACAGATGATGAGAATCCCTCATTAGTTCTCTCCAACTCAGCAGTGAAGGTAAAATATGTTGATTTCCCTTCAGTTTCGTCTTCACATAGTATGATTTCTGTTGGAGATGTTGAGATACCAATTATAGGGAAAAACATGAGGCTCCTTACTAGGATGAGATACAAGGAGGAAGAAGAACTTGGTGTTAATAACCAAGGCATAACTGAACCATTGTAGGTTGCGCAAAGACCTTGATTTGCAGCCTTGGGATACATTGAAGGAGAATGCTCGAAGGTGTCATTCTTTTCAGAAATCTTCGAAATCGTCGAGGAAAGAGAATGGTGGGAACACATCCCCATCATCACATGGCAGTGCCTATTGCAAGGAAAGAGCGGAGGCAATCTCTCATTGCCATAATGACACCAGAGGTAGCAAGGAAAGGTATAACCAGTCTTGATATTTGAATGTTCATTTCAACTATAATCATGTTGTTAATTATGGACACAAATCAAGGCATTGAAAAACATGTACCTTTTGTGGATTACATAACCATACATTTGTTGAGTGCCAGAAAAGAATAGCAGCACACAGAAGGAGGAGGCATGAAAGACCCTCTCAAAAACAAGTAAAGAATCATGGTAAGTAGATCTAGAGGAAGAAGATGTACTGCAGTCATTGCAATACAGGTGGCCATCAAAGAGGCACTTGTTGGAGGCTCCATCCAGAGTAACGCCTTAAAGATAAAGTGTTAGTGCATGAACCAAATGAAACAGTTGCTCGACCAGCGAATGCGCCACGAGGAAATGACCCATTCACATTGATAAGTGAGAAATGGTTCTTCTAGGCATGATAAAATGTCATGGTCTTATTTTTTTCCAATCATGTGTTGCATTTTAAAATGTAAAAGTGATGATGTTCTTTCCACCACTTAGTTAAGCAACAATGATGTCTGGTCTTACTTTGTGATTTCATTTTAAACTGTGAAAGTGATGTTGTGTTTCTGTCACTTGTCAAAGAAACAATAGTGTTTGGCCTTATTTTTGTAAATCATGTCTTGCAGTGATGATGTGTTTTCCATCACTTGTTGAAGCAACAATGATATGTTAGCCTTGTTTCCGTAGTTGGGGTATTGTTTCCATTTTGATGTAAACATGACCACCGATTATGTGTTATAAACTCGTGGAAAGTATGGGATGCTTGGGTCATTAGTTGGTCATGTTGATAAGTATGTAATTTGAAAAACAATGTACTACAGGTTTGCAGAGGTTGCAGGTGTTGGCTCATCACTTATGGCTCCGAAGGACAAAGGTGAAGGAGAAGGAAGGGTAATTTATAAAACATTTGTAAGTGTAGACAAGTTACAAATAAGTGGCGTATTATTTTCATGCTTTTGGAGGACTAAAAGCTCCTCAGTGGGGAGGATTGATCCAGTTGGCTCCAGACACATGCAGAAGTCCCAAAGGACTCGGAAAGGGGTAAAATTCAACATGGTTAGATTTCTCCCAAACTAGCACCAAATTGAAATGCTCATCGCCCCGATTCCAACGGTGTGAATGAAACTCAAATCCAAGCTCGTATGAGGGAGAACGAGCTAGCCAAAGTTTTGGTCAAAGTTGGGCACTAGGCCAGGTTTAAGTGTCCTACAATTTTACCGACCGGGCATGAAACCTAGATCCTAAAAGCGGGAAAATTTGTTGGATTGTTAATTTTTCTAGTATCCTCTATATTAGAAAAAATCAAAACGATGGCCTTATTATAAAAATATTATGTTGAGGTGGCAGACCATGACCATCGCCTCCCGCCCTCCCAAAAAAATGCAACAATAATCAAATTTTTAAAAATTTAGTTCGGTGGGCCATGACCCACGCTGACCATCCAACCACCCACCAAATATATGTGTAACATTCTTTTAACATGGGGTGGGTGGGCCACCTCCAGTGGACCTAGTCCACACCCCAACCACCATTGCATCGCATTTAATATGGGAGTCCAACGGGTATCGAACACGTGCTAGCCACATGGGTCGTCCCACCACCATGCAACGGGCCCATTTAACAGCCAACCAAAATTTAGGCATTACACCAACCCATGTACCAAAACTCCGCTCGTATTCCATTCAAAATGCAACGGTTATCCATTGTAACGGTTTACCAAATAAATGTACAACGCGCCAAAACGATTATGTACCATTATGGGGATTCGAACCCTGATTTCTGCCCTCCTAAATGCCTCCACCACTATTGGACCACGTGGCTCAACTTTGATAGCTCCGCCCATATTTAGTACATAAACACTCAATTCATTTGCATGGGCGAGGCGGATTTGAGAATGGAGGTGTGGAACAGAGAATGGAACCATGACGCAGTTGCAAGAGGCAGAATGCACGGAAATCAAGACAACATTTTTTAATTAATTTTTTCAGGTGTAACCATGATCCTAGAAAAGAGCAAGCGAAACCATGATCGAGCCAAATTTTGAAGAAGGTGAAATTTTGTCAGTGTCCAAATTGGACAAATCTTATGTCTATCCTACACCTCTCGGTGACACGAACTTGATGGCGTAGACAGAAATTTGATCTGAGCAGCAAATTTTCAGATGACTTGGAGGTCGTTATCTTTGAGGAATCTAGGGGGAATCTAAAAGATATATGTAGCCCCAGATTTTCACTTTCTCGAAATTCAAATATTTGACACTCGATTTTACACCATTCGATGCCACAAATCTAATGGTGCAATCATATTTTCCATTTGATCATTTCATTTTTCGGCCACTTTTCAAAGTGGAGTGTAGGTGTCAGCGTTCAATGTGTGAGCTGTCATTTCCATTAGACTCGAGGCCATGAGATTGATGGTGCAGCCAGATCCAACAATTTATCATCCTCTTCTTCATACAACTCCTTGATGTGAGGTATATGCAGTGTGATCATGTACTTCTTTATCTCTTTCCATGAGATGCATTGTGTTGTATAGATCCCAATTTGATGTGGGATCTTGTTTTTTTCTTGATGTGAGATGTACTTATTGTCATATTTTGATTGAGATCCCTTTGTCGTCATGTTGACAGGATACTCATGTGTCGCCATGTATGTTTGAATTGAGATCCCTTTGATGCCATGTTGGCGAGATGCTCATTATTAACATACGTGAAATTATTTCATGTTGATAGGAGTCATTTTTTTTAATGAGAGTTCCTACAGCAGAACATCTCTTGGAGCCACTCCTATGTGAAAGCATATCCCTTGTATGATAGAGAAAACACATGCATGTAGATCATCACTCTTTCTATCACTTAATGCAGCAGCCTACACCATTTTGATACCAGGGCCTAGAGACGTAGTCCCTCCTAGACGAACTCCATTATCAACATCTTGTATCTTACGTTGCTAATCATTGTCAGTTTCCTTCTTCTTTACAGCATGCATATATGTTCCTTTATGTTCTTTTAAATGCAATTCTAATCACATCATGAAAGTAAAAGATCTTGGTTGAATCCGGGAGTTGAATCAACTCGGATCAATAATCCAAGTACCACATGCTCCCCATCAATGTGTTGCCCATGTGATGAGCCTAGCTATTGTAACAATACTGCTACAACTCCCAGGGCTACCATATTTACTTATCAACCTGGGGTTTGTACAAACTCGAAGGTGACAGTGCATATGCACAAGTAGAAGTGAAGGTCCTGCCTGTTGCCACTCTTTATAGAGTCAGAAGAAACTTTAATTCTTTGATGGACGGAGAGCAAACCTTATTCTAAGAGAGAGCTAATTCTATTGCAGTAATGAAGAAAACATAATGAAAGGCTAAACTTGCACCATAACCTAACTTAATCAACCAAACATCTATGTTAAGTAGAATTGCTAATTTAACATTAACCTAAGGCTAATTATCTATGTTTGCAAAAGTAAAAACATAAAAAATAGACTAAGGAGTAACAAAGAAATTTAGGCTAAGTTAGGTTCCAGGCGGAAAAATCGATCGAAAGTTAAAATTAGTGAAAGGATGGAGTGAGGGAGCAATAATGCATAAGAACCATTGGATCAGTCGGGTGAAAGGTAATGAACAATGGAGATTTGATCGTGGAAGGTTACGTAAGCAAATGGGTGAACAGGGTTGCTAATGGGATAGACAGCTAAGATCTTATCGTTAAGGTTTTAAGTTAAGGGATGGATGAACAAGGGAGGAAAGGAGATAAATGGCTAAGATTTAATCGCGCAGGTGAGGCCAAGAGATGGATGGGTAAGGCTGACAGGTGTGATGAACGGCTAAGATCTTATTACGCGGGTGAAGGCAAGAGATGGATGGATGAGTTTAGTCGGTAGATGGGCCATGGAGATTAGATCGAGGGGAAAAGAACGTTCAGAAATGTTGGCTCAGGATTAGAGGGCAGTAAGTTGTTTATCACGCGCCCTCAACGTTGTAAGTGGTTTTCTCAAATTTTACGCGATTAACCTCCCCGGGAGACACGTAGCACAGGGAAACCGCCCATTTCACGTGCTCTTGGGCGGATAACGGTCGGACAGAAATCCACAAGATATGGCACGATAGTCGTTGGATCAGGCGGGGCTTATAAACGGTGGAGATCGGCCAAGCTAGTTGGTGATCGAGTGAAGCGATAATCGTCGGATCAGGCAAGGTAGATCGATGGTGGGGACCTAAAGTTCATAAAGTGAATGGTGGACTCCATGCGAGGTGGCAGTTGAAGAAAATGGTGAATCGGATGGTGATTGTGAAGGGATGTTGGTGATCAAACAGTGAGGAAGCGATGGAGGGAGAACGCGCTAGAGGCGGTTTCAAAGAAAAATAACAAAGAAAATCAGTGAGGGTATACAACTAACTGCATTCAAACAACGAATTCCATAGCCTATGCGAGAACCAAAAACTGTATTTTTAGGGTTGCTAACAGGTCTCTGCCTCAAGTCATGGTACCAGAGGGAGGAGATGGGGGCGAGACACCTGCGCACAACTTGATAGTAATATTTTCCTCTAATCTAACCTTTGAATTGAAAAACCACAAATGATAGTAAACTATAGCAAATGAAACTACTAAAACAGATGAACAGAAACAGACCGTTATTCAAATAAATGAACAGAACCAGAAAGTTTCTTAACCAAATGAATCAGAACCAAAACTTCTTGAGAAAATGCATTAGAAAACCATGAAACTACTTAACAAATAAACAAAACAGAATTCTATGCTAGAATAACAGAACATTAAAGAGGAGTTATGGTTGCTTGGGTCAAGACCTAACCCAATAGCTTCAGCCCTCGACGCTTAACCCAGAGTTGGCTTAAATAGAACTCATCTTTATTACAGAAACCATGGATTACAGAGCAAATTCACAAGTCTTTGCAGTTCAAAAATAAAACAGAGTTTAAAAAATAAACTCTGAATCCTAGTGAGATCCTAAGCCTCTCTATTTATACATATGAAGTCTCCAACAACTTCCTCTCAAATTAGAGTGGTTTGGCTCCCAACTCAGAATAAATTGTTTTCTATCCTTTTCACTTTCTTGATTGTCTTTTAGTCCTCACGATGTGGTTGTTTGCACTCTGAGCTGATGGAGGAATATTCGAATGGAGGGGTAGTAGATGAGGAGGATTAACCTCCTATAATTCCTCTACCTTGTCCCATTCAAGTCTTGACCAAGGTCTTTGCATAGTTCTTCGCTTTTACCCTTTATACGTGCATTTCTCCTTTATTTTATCTTTTATTCCTACATTATATGTACATTAGAACACAAATCCAAATATTTGACTCTAACTCATTTCATAAACATGATATAATCAAAAGTATGCAATAAGTTGTGAGAATAGTTGGTTTGACTAAGCTAGGAGGTGAATTAAGGCCAGTTAAGGCCCATATAATTACTCAATAATGAGGCTCATCGTCACCCCCTAGTGAAAGTGTTTCTCATCCTCTGAGAAACTTAGTGGCTCTAGTAGCCTCTCTGACATCCCATGCTTCTGCTGTGGTCTCTTATTCTTGTTCATAGAAGCCTGCTTTCCTTTCTACTTCTTCCCATTGCCTCTTTTCCTCTTCTTCTTTTCTCTGATCTTCAAATTGTGTGGCAATGTGTTCTATTTTAGCAAGAATGGAGGGATGCATTGGTAAGGAGTGGAGGAGATGAAATATATGTGATGCAGGGTTCCCTTTGGTTCTTCTCTTTGCTCCTTAATTGTCTTTCTCACCCACCTGCACACACACACACACACACACACACACACATATATATATAAACAAAACACCTAGGCTGCCTCAGAGAGGTTTTCAACCTAGATATCTTCCCTGGGCGCCTAAGGAAGGTTTTCACCTAGGGATCTTGTTATCCTTTTCATTTTTCTCATCCTTGGGCCACGTCATGAGGTTTTCAACCCAAAGATGGGACTCAAGCACCTCATAGAGGTTTTCACCTGAATCCTTGTTCTTTTTCCTTTTTCAGTAATCAGATGAGGGAGGAGCTAGAACTTGCTCCACCCTCACCACTGTCTTATTAATGTTGTGAATGAACTCTTGTCTTCATAAAGGCCTCTTCTACATTTTCAATATGTTTCCATTAACTAGCAATGGAACGGATTCTTCATCAATAGTCTTGATTTGCACTGAACCATTGTCATGGCTTCTTTCCACCACATAAGGTCTGAGCAATCTTGTTCTTAACTTGCCTTTAAAATCTTTAAACCTGGAATCATATAATAATGCTCAGTCTCCTTCTTGAAATTGCTTCTCTTTGATGTGCCTGTCATGCCAGACCTTCCTCTAATGATGAACTATCTTTGTATGTAGGAGGGTCTGCATTTTGAATTCATCCAAGCCATTCAAATGCAACAACCTTTCTTTTTGTGCAAGACTGAAATCTAAATCTAGTTGGGCTGCCATCCTCAATGTGTTATATTCAAATTTAATGGATAACATGGCCTTTTTACCATAGACTAGCTCATATGGTGTAAATCCAATGGTGGTCTTCCATGTTGTATTATAGGCCTAGGTGGCCTCAACTAGTCTCTCTGCCCAATCCTTCCAGTTGCTTCTCACCACCTTGGTTAAGATGTTCTCCAGTGCCCTATTGGTCACCTCCACTTGCCCATTAGCTTGTGGACGATAAGGAGTGGAGGTCCTATGCTTGATTTTGTGGTGGCTGAGGAGTTCTTCAATTCTGCTGGAGGTAAACTTGCTGCCTTGGTCTCTGACTATCTCTCTAGGGTACCCAAATTTGTATAATATATTCTCCCTTAGGAACTCAGCCACCTTTTCTTCTGTTGTTGCCTTAATTTCCTTGGTTTCAACCCATATAGTCAAATAATCAGTGCACACAATGATGTGTTGTTTTTTCTTTGAAGGAGGGTTGATTGGCCCAATGAAGTCCATGCCCCACTTGACAAATGGCTTGAAAGTCACTTGAGGTTGTAGGGGCATTTCATCTCTCAGAGTAGGCTTTCCCATCCTCTAACACTGATCACATTGACTAATGTACTTCTTTACATCCTGATGAAGAGTAGGCCAATAATAGCTTGCTTGCAACACTTTGAATTTTGTCCTCTTTGCTACAAAATGACCTCCACAAGGCCCATCATGATAGGTCAGAAGGATGTCAAATAATTCCTCTTCCCTTACACACCTTCTTAAGATTTGATCTAGGCCAAGTTTGAATAGATTACCCCCAATCCAGGTGAAGGGGGCGCTCTTCCTAATTATCTTGCTCTTTTCTTTGGAGGGCAAGTTTGGTGGGAAGTGTGATGATACCAGATAGTTTTCTATATCAACAAACCATGGGGAGAGAAATGAAATAGAAAACAGATGCTCATCTGGTAACTGGTCATCCACCATTCCTTCTTCACCTGTAGGCATATTTATTCTAGGTAGAAAGTCAACAACAACATTTTCCTTACTAGGCTTATTAATAATGGTTAGATCAAACTGTTGTAATAGAAGCAACCATCTTATAATTCTACTAGCATTTATATCTGATTTTTTCATTAAATATTTGATTGCAACATGATGAGTATCCACAAATGTTTGATAGCTTGTAATTTAATGCCTAAATTTGTTCAATGAATGCACTACAACGAGGAGTTCTTTTTCAGTCACAGTATAGTTTAGCTAAGCCTTTGACATGTTTTTACTCATTAAATAGATGACATAAGGTAATTTCTCCTCTTCCTGGCCTAAGGCTGCTCCTATGGCTTTCTGTGAGGCATCAACATGAATATGGAAGGGGACAGCCTAGTTTGGGCCTCTAAAGATTGGTGCAGTAATAAACTTACCCTTGAGAATGTCTAAGACCTCTTGATAGTTTTTTGATCGTATATATTCAGAATCTTTGGCCAACGATCCAAACAAGGAGAGGCCAACTTGTTGAAGTCCTTTATGAACCTCGGGTAGTATCCAACCAATCCTAAGAAACTTCTGACATCTTTCTACTTTTGTGGAGGTGGAACCCTTTGGATGATTGCTATTTTGTTTGGGTCCACCTGCAGTCCTTTCTGGGATATTGAATGACCTAACCCAGTCCCTTCAGTCATTAAGAATTCACTCTTTTCTAGACTGAGAGACAAATTCATTTCAATGCATTTGTGCAATATTTTGCCTAGGTTAGTCAGGGCTTCTTGGAAATCACAGCCATAAGGTGTAAAGTCATCCATATAGATGTCCACAACATCATTTACTAATTGAGAAAAGATACCCAAGACTACTCTTTAGAAAGTGGAAGGAGCATTGCATAGGCTAAAAGGAAGGACCCTATAGGAAAAAGTACCCCAAGGATAGGTGAATGTGGTCTTGTCTTGGTCTTCTGGGTAGATTTGGATTTGGTTATACCCACTGAATCAATCTAGGAAAGAAAAGAATTTCTTCCCTGCCAGGCCATCTAGTACTTGGTCAATGAAGGGTAGGGGAAAATGATCCTTCTTGGTGGCTTTGTTTAAATCCATATAATACACACAAATCCTCCACTTACCATTTTTCTTGGGTACTAATACTAAAGGAGAGACCCACTCACTGTCTGAGATATGGTAAATAAATCCTGCATCTAACAATTTTTGCAGTTCTTCCTTGACTATCTCTTTAAGAGTTGGATTCATCCTCCTTTGTGGTTGCCTAACTGAATTGCAACCTTCTTGGATGTAGATGTGGTGATTAGACACTGAGGGGAGTACTCCCTTCATTTCTTTATAGCTCCAAGCGAAGGCTTCTAGGTTCTCCCTCAGCAAGTTGCATGGATTTTCCTCTTCCAAGGCAGAAAGAGGTAGATTAATTTGCAAAGCTTTTTCTAGGCCAAATTCTATGGTTTTGACATGGAGTGGGTTAGAATTGGCTAGGCATAAATCAATTGGATGTTTGTTCACGGTTTCCCTTACTTCTTCTTCTAATGGCATGGAACTAGGAGTTGGATTTTGGATCAAGTGTTCAATTAAATCATCCTCATCTTTCTTTCATCCTCCTATGATTGCTTCCAAAGTATAAAGTTGGGTAGAGTAACCCTCATCTTCTTCCTCCTCCTCTAACCATAAAGGTAAATCATGTTCTAGTGAAGGTTGAGCAAGAGGGTATAGGACTAATTGTTTGTACATATGCCCATTCTTGATGGTCATATTCCCATCTTTGTAGCTCATGTAAGCATCTGTTGTGGCTAGCCATTGCCTTAGGCTGGAGAACTAGGAAACCTACTGGGTATTCCCAGGAATCAATGGAGACCATCACATCTTCCGCAATTCCCTCAGGGGTGACTGTGGGATGGCCTGCAAGTTGCAGCATTGTTGTGGTCTTTCTTAATGACCCTTGGAGGTTGAGTTTGACCATGGTGTCCCTAGTAATCACATTAATGGAAGCCCAAAGATCAATCAAATTGTGTGGGACAATGGTGCCATTGATGTGTACATATACTACAGGGCTTCCAGGGTCCAAATATTTTGGACATATTACCTTCCCCAGCATTAAGTTAGACAACTACCCAATGAAATTAATGGTAGGGGCATCCATTTTTCTTCTTCCTGGATGCTTGAAACACTTCTCCTTAATCAATTTATTATAAATAGACACATCTTTGATTGCCTGGAGAAGGGGGGTCTTTACACAAAAATTCTTCAATTCTCCCAGAAGTTCACTTTCTTCTAGGGTAGGATGGAGTGGTTGGGATATCTTTGAGGAAAGGGTGGATTTACTTTCAGGTTGATTTCCTCTCTTTCTTCCTTAACCTCCCTATGTGGAGAGGGAGGTTGGTTATCAGGGAGAATTCTCCTAGATCTTAGGTTAATCTCCTGGATTTCTATAGCATAAGCTGGGTATGAAGTCTCTCCACTATATGCTTGTTGAGCCTGCCTATTGTATTGTTTGGGAAAGCATCTAGGGTTTCTTGGGTGGAGCAGAGTGCAAGAGTTGTGGTTGTGCAAGTGGTGGAGGTAATAGGAATAGAACATTGTTGAACTGGGGCCTCCACCCTTGGGGTGGGGCATTCCACTAATGTTGTGGATGACCATAAGGTTGGAATGACTGGCTAGCTGGTTGAGATTGATACTGAGATGTATAGGACCAAGGAGGGGGTGTAGACCACGAAGGATGAGCAGGGGGTCCCGAAGAAGGTATAGTGGTGGCTTGGTTGGGGTTGTAGTATGCATGGGATGGCCCTTGCCTACCCTACTGGTATGGTCTAGGCCCAGGAGGTCTCATTTGGTTGATGTAGCAAAGCTGCTCAGTGACCCCTTCAACTCCTTTATATTCAGCTTTGAGTCCAGGTAAAGAAGGGCACTTGTCTGTGGAGTGGTTTTCTTCACAGACTGAGCAAATCTGAATGCAATTTAATGGACATTCTTTCTTAGGATGCCTCCTAGTGCATCTAGGACAAAAAATGGCCAAGGCTCTCTCTGCTTCCTCTTGCTTCATTTTTATGTTCATGGTGTCCAATTGCAAAGCAAGGGTTTGCATCATGTCACTCTTGAAATCTTCCAGCATATTACCAATTTCACCCTTGATGGATAAGTTTGAGGATGATATGCTGCCCATAGGTTGACTACCCCTACCCTTTTTCTTGGATGCCCTAGAATGGTTTCTAAAGATAGTCTTAATATCCTCATAGGGTAATTGATAGACATCTCCTCCTGTTATCATATTTAAGGTATCCAAAAGATCTTCGCTTACTCCTCTAAGCAAGACCATCTTTAGTGACTCAAGGTCTAGTGTGCACCTGGCCCTTTGTAACTAAGCTGGAATCTTTCTTCATAGTCTTCTAGGAATTCATCCTGGCCTATGGTCATCCTAAAAATCACTTATTTAGTACCCTTTGACCTGCAGTAGTCCCTATATTTGTCATTAATTTTTTTTTTCATTTAAATCCAAGTTGTGATGCTATCACCAAGTAAACCCATGAACCAGCGCAATGTTGCATCCTTGAGGGTAGATGGGAATAGTTTTAAATTTTTCTCATCATTTGTATAGTCATAGGTTCGGCATATAAAAGAAAATTCAAGTAGGAAAGTGTCAGGGTCCTCTGTGGTCAGGCCATGGAAATGAGGTAGAGCATAGGTGCTTATATTCTTCATCTTAGTGTCCCCATTGGTTTCCCTAATGGGGAAGGCACTCTCAATTCTCTCTCTATCTCTCCAGTCATTTTGGTTTCCAGCCATTGGTTCAATAATAATGGGTTCTTCCTCTCCTTCTTCTTCTGTAGGTTCCCAAAATAGGTAAGTTTTCTCACCTAAAGGGTCTTCCAATTCACCTTCACTGAAGAAGAGAGAAGGTTGCCTGTTGGATGCAGTGGGGGTATTTGACAATAATTTTCCTAAATTGTCCCTAATCCTACGAGGCATGAAAGGAAATGTTTTTGGGTTGGTTTTTGTAAGATTTTGTTTTAAAGCTAGAAAGTACTTGCAGAATGGAAAGGAAAGCAGCTAATGATAACTGAAAGAAAGAAAGAATCTAGATTACTTTTGCAGAAATAAACTAATGGAAGAAAGTTTGAAGACTAGAAGTAGAATAAAAGAAAGTAGGAGACTAGAAATCAAAGAAAGTAGTAATTACTTCTACTTAGACACCCCCCAAAAATGACACCAAAAAGTGATGAGCCTAGGTATTGCAATAATAATGTTGCAACTCCCAGGGGTACCAGCTTTACTTATCAACCTAGGGTTCGTACAAGGCATGAAAGGAAATGTTTTTGGGTTGGTTTCTGTAAGATTTTGTTTTAAAGCTAGAAAGTACTTGCAGAATGGAAAGGAAAGCAGCTAATGATAACTGAAAGGAAAAAAGAAACTAGATTAATTTTGCAGAAATAAACTAATGGAAGAAAGTTTGAAGACTAGAAGTAGAATAAAACAAAGTAGGAGACTAGAATTAGAAGAAAGTAGTAATTACTTCTACTTAGATGCATCCCGGAAATGGCACCAAAAAGTGATGAGCCTAGGTATTGCAACAATAATGTTGCAACTCCCAAGGCTACCAGCTTTACTTATCAACCTAGGGTTCATACAAAATCGGAGGTGACATTGTTATATGCATAAGTAGAAGTGAAGGTCTTGCCTATTGTCACTGTTTATAGAGTCAGAAGAAACTTTAATTCTTTGATGGAAGGAGAGCAAACCTTATTCTAAAATAGAGCTACTTCTATTGCAGTAATGAAGAAAACAACATGAAAGGCTAAACTTGTACAATAACCTAACTTAATCAACCAAACGGCTATGCTAAGAAGAATTGCTAATTTAACAATAACCTAAGGCTAATTATCTATGTTTACAGAAGTAAAAACATAAAAACTAGGCTAAGGAGTAACAAAGAAACTTAGGCTAAGTCGATTTCCAGGCGGAAAAAGTGATTGAAGATCAAAATTAGTGAAAAGAGGGTGTGAGGGAGCAACAATGCATAAGAACCATTGGATCAGTCGGGTGAAAGTTACTGAACGATGGAGATTTGATCATGGAAGATTGCGTAGGCAGATGGGTGAACAGCGTTGCTAACAGGATAGACAGTTAAGATCTTATCGCAAAGGTTTTAAGTGAAGGGATGGGCGAACAAGAAAGCAAAGGAAATGAATGGCTAATATTTAATCGTGTGGGTGAGGCCAAGAGATGGACAGGTGAGGCTGACAGGAGTGATGAATGACTAAGATCTTATCGCATAGGCAAAGGTAACATATGGACGAGTGAGGCTAGTTAGCATATGGGTGATGGAGATTAGATCGTGGGCAAAAGAACGTGTGGAAATGGTGGAGCATGTTTAGATAGCAATACGTTGTTTATCGCGCACCCTCAACGTTGTAAGTGATTTTCTCAAATTTTATGTGATTAGCCTCCTCGGGTGATATGTAGCACAGGGAAACCACCCATTTTGTGTGCTCTCGGGTGGATAATAGTTGCACAAAAATCCACAAGATATGGCGCGATAGACGTTGGATCAGGCGGGGCTTATCAATGGTGGAGATCGGCCAAGCTAGTTGGTGATCACGCGAAGCAAAAACTGTCAAATCAGGCAAGGCAAATTGACTATGGGGACTTAAAGTTCATAAAGTGAATGGTGAACTCCACGCGAGGTGGCAGTTAAATAAAATGATGAATTAGACGGTAATTGTGAAGGGATGTTGGTGATTGGCCGACGAGGAAGCGATGGAGGGAGAACGTGTTGGAGGCGGTTTCAAAGAAAAATAACAAAGAAAACCAGTGAGGGTATACAGCTAACTGCATTCAAACAGTGAACTCCATAGCCTATGCGAGAACCAAAAACTGTGTTCTTGGGGTTGTTGGCGGGTCTTTCCCTCAAGTCATGGTCCCAAAGGGAAGAGATGAGGCCGAGACATCTGCACACAACCTGATAGTAATCTTTTCCTCTAATATGACCTCTAAATGAAAAAACCACAAATGACAGTAAACGACAGCTAACTACTGAAACAGATGAACAAAAACAGGAATTTTTTCAAATAAATGAACAGAACCAGAAAGTTGCTTAACCAAATGAATCAGAACCAAAGCTTCTTGAGTAAATGCATCAACAAACCATGAAACTAATTAACAAATAAACAAAACAGAATTCTATGCTAGAATAACAGAACAGTAAATAAGAGTTGTGGTTGCTTGGGTCGGGCCCTAACTCAAGAGCTTCAGCCCTCGAAGTTTAACTCAGAGCTGGCTTAAATATAACTTATCTTTATTACATAAACCATGGATTATAGAGCAAATTCACAAGTCTTTGCAGTTTAGAAATAAAACAGAGTTTTACAAATTAAGTTTGAATCCTAGTGAGCTCCTAAGCCCCTCTATTTATACATATGAAGTCTCCAACAACTTCCTCTGAAATTAGGGTGGTTTAGCTCCCAACTCAAAATAAATTGTTTTCTATCCTTTTCACTTGCTTGGCTGTCTTTTATTCCTCATGATGTGGTTTTTTGCACTCCGAGCTAGTGTAGGAATATTTGAATGGAGGGGTAGTAGTTGAGGAGGATTAACCTCCTATAATTCCTCTACCTTGTCTAATTTGAGTCTTGACCAAGGTCCTTGCTATATTTCTTTGCTTTTATCCTTTATGCCTGCATTTCTCCTTGCTTTTATCCTTTATGCTTGCATTTCTCCTTGCTTTTATCTTTTATTCCTGCATTATATGCACATTAGAACACAAAGCCAAATATCCAACTCTAACTCATTTCATAAACAAAATATAATCAAAATTATGCAACAAGTTGTAAAAATAGTTGGTTTGACTAAGATAGGAGGTGAATTAAGGCCAATTAAGGCGCATATAATTACTCAATAATGAGACTCATCACCATGCATGTGATAAGGGTGAAGTCAAGCTCGAACTTTGAAGCCAAAGCTTCACATGTTGCTCCTCCTAAGGTCTTATTGCTCGAATTTTTGTATGGACACTTAGTGGCATAGTGCCCAAATTCATGAAAATTGAAGAATTTTATTTTGGACAAGTATTTATTCTTGCCCCCATGGCCGATTGATCAGTTAACTATATGATCACTAAGTTAGGCTGAAGCCTCGCTACTCAATTGACCTTCCACTAGTTCCTCCAATGGTTCGAACTAGTTTAACTGAAAAAACTTGAAATAACTAACCTTGATTGCTATAAATTAGCAATCACACATGCTTAATTGAAATCCAACTCCTATAACTTGAATTTACTCAGCTAACTGAGTGACAAGAGCCATGTCACCTTAGTGAATTGCATCCAATTTGTCTATTGATGTGGAAATTTGAATTTTCTCAATTTGATGAAGGAAAAATCAAATTGAGACTTTCTTGTTGCATTTTTCAACAACTAAAGCCTTAAACTCAAGAAAATGAGAAAACACTTCAAACTTCTCTTCCAAAAAAATACACCCATGTCTTCCTAGAATAATGCACCTTTCCAAAAGACACAGTCTCTATTGGTCCACACAAATCTGAACGCATCAATGCAAGACATTCTCTAGTCTTGTTTTATTTGAAAAAGTTTCCTTGTGTTGTTTCCAAAAAAACACCATTCACATACTTTATCATCCAACTTGCTATAAGGAAGACCATTCACCATGTTCTGCTTTCTTAGCTACACCAAACTTTGAAAATTCAGATGTCCCATCCTTAAGTGCCAAAGTTTACTATTTGATTCCTCTATGACTTTAAAACTCTATGAATTACTTGAATCAAAAGAGATCTTCAAAATTTTGTCTTCACTCATTTCACCTCTTGCAACAATTGCATTTTGATTCAACTTATCCATGATTAAGCACACTTTATTATCAAACACTAACTTGTAATTTGCTCCAGCATTTAATCTTCAAAATTTTGTCTTCACTCATTTCACCTCTTGCAACAATTGCATTTTGATTCAACTTATCCATGATTAAGCACACTTTATTATCAAACACTAACTTGTAATTTTGCTCCAGCATTTGTCCTATAGAAAGTAGGTTCTTCTTCAATGTTGGTGTTAATAAAGAGTCCTCAAATAACTTCTTTTTTCCATGCAATGCTAGTATTGCAATTGTGCCTTTCCCTTTCACTTCAAAAACACTATCATCACCAAAGATGACTTTACCAGAATAATTGTCATGAATTTTGGTAAACAACTCCTCTTGAGATGTCATATGAATTGAATATTGTTTATTCCCAATTTTTCTCAATTTTTATAATATTTCTGAGGCCTTAACCCCCTTATTTTGAACCCTTCTTATCTTTAAAAACCCTCTTTTATTATATTTTGTGTGTTTTGACCAAAAGGGTGTTGTGAACTTGAAAAAATGCAAATGATTTCAAAATGTATCATTTTACTTTAATTCCTAAGTATTTGCGAAGCTAAACATTATCTAATCGAATCACCTACAATGTCAAAGCAGTTGATCACATATTATGCAGATCAACCATTTTGAGAAGCAGTTCCAATATTCCTTCAACTACTCTGCAATTTCCTGCAATCATCGATTTCCTATAGATGCAGAGATTTCCTACAGTTGCCAATTTCTTGTTCATGCGGAGATTTCTTGCAGCTCGCCAATTTCCTGTAGATGCAGAGATTTCCTGTAACCACCCCCATTTCCTATAGCTGCTCCACAATTTCCTGCAATTTCGTCGATTTCCTGTAGATGCAGATATTTCCTGTAACCGCTCTGATTTCCTGCAGCGATTTCCATGATTGAGCATGTTCTAGTTAGCCTCGAGGAGAATGAAGACATGGGTTTTGTTGAGAAAGTCAGTAATATGGATTTTTTCCTATTGGTCGCCTTAGAAATGCCATTGAAAATGCCCAGGCCTTCATTCCTTTATCAAGTCGCTGTATTAAGAGGCAGTTCCTGCAGCTTCACGAAATATGTTCGATCCATGCTTTCAGTCATAGATCAAACTCATCATGCTTATTCTTGCTATATTTGCCATATATTGTTAGTGAGCAGTTGTACGATGTTATATTTTCTAATTTGAGGTAGATTATGCCCATGTATTTGTATAAAGTCCTTTATGTTTATTAGGAGAGGAGGGGAGGATCTGGAGAGAAGAAGGACAGATTGAATATATCAGACCTGTATGACTGTATATTTTCCAAGTTAATATAATACTTGATGTTCTACTGAATTTCATTAAGTAACTCATTTCATAGTTGAAGGGGTTGTGAGTAAGGGGGGGACCCCTTTACTCACAACTCCTGTAGCTGCAGATTTGTTTTATTTCCATTTATTTTTGTCATGCATTACTAGAATTAGTACATAGTTTGCAGTTCTCTTTTCTAATTTGTAACATCTTTTGAATGATGTTTAAATGTGAGATCATTTGATGAATGATTTGGAATTGTTGAATATGCTTTCATTTCTATTATGCGAAGTGTGAATTGAGTTAATTGTTGTTGTTTGGGTTTGTATCTTTTCTGGATCTGCATCAACAATTCTATGTGTTATAGAGAGATGAATTATCTACTCCATAGCCTTTGCTGCTAAGTATTGATGAGGAAAAGAGTTCTTGCAGCTATGTGTATGTGTTTGATTTTATTTGGAACAACACTTACTGTATTAGCCTGCCTATATTTTGCACAGCATCTCACAAGATTACATTCCCCTGGTCAATAATTTGTGTATGTCAAATTATAAGTCTATAATTGTTAGGATATTCCGACACATAGGAAATAGTTAAGTTCAACTTGGTCTAGTATAGAGTTAGGTATAGAGTTAGGTAAAGTGTGTTTCTTTACCGTTGTACATTTTGTAACTTACAATCCGACGGTCACGATATGTAGTGATCCGACGGTTCATTCTCTCCTCGGTATTACCGACACTTGATCCGTGGCTTGACACCCGATTGGTCCATGAATTCTATTTAAAGCGCATGGAGGGTCATTTGTAGGTTAACCGTGCATGAGAGAAGCTTATGTACATTTTCATTCTTTTATTAATAAATTGCCTGTAGTAGCCACGTTGGCGCAGGCCGTGGACTATTTCCCTCTCTGAGGGTTTTAACCACGTCAAAATACTGGTGTATTGATCTGTGATCTGTTTGTAAGCGGTGTCCTTTTGGTGTTCTGTCTGAGGAACTTACCCTGTAAATTCCTACATGGTATCAGAGCTATTTGAGGGCCGCGTCCGTTGGTGATCCAAATCTGAAGCCGGTAGAACTGCATGCGGATGTCGTTTCCTAGATCTATTGTTTCTGACTGCTTTCGGGCCGAGAGGACTGCTCTATTGTGTTCGGAGCATCTATTCCAGTGAGGAACCCCTTTCGTTTCACGCGAAAAAGGTTTCCGCTAGCCCTATCTGCATCATTTTTAAGATCTGGAGGTATACAGTGTTTATCTGCAGTTTTCTGTTATTTTCTCTCTGGTTATTTCGGTTTCTGTTTATTTAGCCTTTTTTTTATTACCGGATCTATACCTTTCATTTCTGCGTATGCTCTTTGCCCTGCGACTCTGTGCGATCTGGGCAAATCAGAAACAGAAAGGAAGTTTTTTTCTCTCATGCGTATGCTCTTTTCCCTCAACCTTAGTGTGATCTTGGAAAATCAGAAACATTGAGAAAAATATTTAGTTTCTGACTAAAGCTAACTTCAAGCCGTAAGGTTCATTTTTCTTTGCATATTCGTGTTGGGTTTTGTGTTTTTGTTTTGTAGGAACCATAAGGTTCGTTTTTCTTTGCATGTCCGTGTTGGGTTTTGTGTTTTGTGTTTTGTAGGGAAAAAGAGGTTTCTCAAGGCAAGCACGCAAACCAAAGCCCCCCCCC
The DNA here is from genome assembly GCA_000404065.3 of Pinus taeda. Lineage (NCBI taxonomy): Eukaryota > Viridiplantae > Streptophyta > Pinopsida > Pinales > Pinaceae > Pinus > Pinus taeda. The sequence goes on along the minus strand of APFE030524083.1, from coordinate 19,741 downwards.
ACCCCCC
>APFE030524083.1:2735-15732 GCA_000404065.3 Pinus taeda | reverse complement strand
GTTCTTGAAGTGCAATATTGTTCAACAGATGATCAAGTTGCAGACATCTTTACAAAGGCTCTCACAGAGGCGAAGTTTACTAAACTTCGATTTATTGTTGGAGTTCAGGAAGTTGTCACTAGGGGGATAGGCTCTAGTGCTTCCTTCCTTCTCCTATTGTGTCATATTTGTAAATCCTTCAATCCTATCCCAAGTTGTTCTTAAGGGGGGATGTTAGGATATTCCGACACATAGGAAATAGTTAAATTCAACTTGGTCTAGTATAGAGTTAGGTAAAGTGTGTTTCTTTACCGTTGTACATTTTGTAACTTACAATCCGACGGTCACGATATGTAGTGATCCGACGGTTCATTCTCTCCTCGGTATTACCGACACTTGATCCGTGGCTTGACACCCGATTGGTCCATGAATTCTATTTAAAGCGCATGGAGGGTCATTTGTAGGTTAACCGTGCATGAGAGACGCTTATGTAAATTTTCATTCTTTTATTAATAAATTGCCTGTAGTAGCCACGTTGGCGCAGGCCGTGGACTGTTTCCCTCTCTGAGGGTTTTAACCACGTCAAAATACTAGTGTTTTGATCTGTGATCTATTTGTGAGCGGTGTCCTTTTGGTGTTCTGTCTGAGGAACTTACCCTGTAAATTCCTACAATAATTTTCCCGCATTACTAGAACTAGTTCACATTTTGCAGTTCTCTTTTCTAATTTGTAACCACTTGTGAATGATGGTTAGATGTGAGCTCATTTGATGAATGATTTGGAATTGTTGAATATGCTTTCATTTCTATTATGCAAAGTGTGAATTGAGTTAATTTTTGTTGTTTGGGTTTTTATCTTTTCTGGATCTGCATCAAAAATTCTAAGTGTTGTAGAGAGATGAATTATCTACTCCTTAGCCTTTGTTGCTAAGTGTTGATGAGGAAAAGAGTTCTTGAAGTTGTGTGTGTGTGATTTTATTTGGAACAACACTTACGGTATTATCCTGCATATATTTTGCGTAGCATCTCACAAGATTACCTACCCCTAGTCGATAATTTATGTCTGACAAATTAGAAGCCTATAATTTGCCCCAACATTTTGGTGTCATTATCGGCGAGGTGCTAAAGGATGATACTCGAATTGTTTTAGTATGATTTCTTTTGTTTGAATTTTTCAGGACTAGGGGAGTCGAAGTGGTAAGACACAGGGTAAGGCCTATGCACCTGCAGAGATCAGAATTTGACAAAGTCGTGTCTTGATTGTTTGGTAATAGAAGTTTTTAAATTTTCTGCATAACAAATGAATAGGGTCCAATATTTTCAAATATTTTTAGTGGTGATTTGAGCACCACTTCGTCCACTAATAAAATGGTAAGGGAGAGAAAGTTCGTAAAGAACAAGGAAACAAAGATATCCAACAGGAGGTTTACAACAGGGTTTGATAGTTGATCCTAAGTGGATTAATGATCCCACAACAACGTCTTTTGCCAGAAAATCCTCTATTGCTGCTCATTCATAATTTACAATGGCACCTCAAAGGCCATGGCAACCATGTCCTGCAGGCATGTTACAACAACATTTTCAATTTCCTTATGCCTAGAATTGGATGTGGAACATTCCAATGCCTTAGCAGCCCTAGCCTTGGCAAGGGAATTTCCCTTACCCTGTTTCACCAAATTATTCCCCTCAAAACTTTTATGTACAACAAATGGTAAAGCAACAAATTCCTACCCAGCCAATATCCAATCTCAACAATAAATCCATCCAATCTACTCACAATATTGGAATGGCCATTTATCCCACTTATCCTATCGATTACCTTGCACCTCAGCCTCTACAGGAAATTTATGTGCCTTTGCTGCAGGAGTTTCCTGCATCTCTACGGGAAATTAAACTAAGGTTAGGAAAAGTAGTGACCCAACCAGAAAAGATTGAAGAGATTATAGAGGGAGAAAACCCTGATACACCTGAAATAGAAAGTGTATAAGAAACAACAGCACAACCAAACAACAACAACAACAACAAAAAACATTCTAAGATCATAAGAACCTTCCTTATCTCAAACTGTCCAGCCTCCTTTTCTTGAGAAGTTGGGGGGTGGAAGAAATGGAAAAACAACTTGAATTTGATCTAGTATCCAAGTTAAGAAATTTATGCATCAAGTTTCCTTTACTGCAAGCGATTAGGGATATCTCAATCTATGCTAAAATATTTAGGGAACTATGTAGCAAAAAGATGGGGAGAAAAAGGAAAGAACCCTCTACAATTCAAGTAGGTGGGAAAATTGCAACCTTATGTCTACCGGATTTGCCACAGAAAAATATGCAGACCTTGGAATTCTTGTGGTTACCACCTTCATCAATGGATATCCAACAATAAATACTTTAAGTGATTTAGGTGCATCCATTAATATAATAAAAATCGAAACACTATATCATATAGGATTCTTTGATTTTCCTCCTACCCATACTGCATTAGAATTAACAAATAGATCTAAGGTCAAGCCAGAGGGTGTTTTGGAAGACATTGTCATTTCATTAGATTCCTAGGAATATCCTGTAGATTTGTATGTTCTTAAGCCTAAGACAAAGTTGGGGAGGCACCCTTTGATCTTGAGGATATCTTGGTTGGCCACTACAAATGCCTTCATGAGGTGTAGCTCAGGGAACATGACCATCACTCGTGAGGCTAAAATTAAGCACATCAATCTATATCCCCTTGCCAAACCCCTCTTGAATTCAAAAAAGATTCATTTGGATGAGGAAGAACTTAATTCGGAAATTATTTAACCAGTTTTGACCATAGCTCAAGCTATGGGCCTTAAAGAAAATATTGGAGATAATTTAATTAATTGATCTATTTCAAATCCTGATTTTTCCCAACGTTGAGAGGGGCAGTCAAGTCATGAGATAGATGTCATTGTTGAGCATAACTTCCAAGACCATAGTACAACAGTTGAATTAGATTCATCCCTCCTATCTATATTTCCTGCAGAATAAACAACTGAAGGTGGAAGCAAGGTAATTGAGATCTTTCATGGAAAAACTTTAATTATCAATTCTGCCCTAACTTATGAATAGGAAAATCGATTAACTGAGATATTGAAAGATTTTTCAAACACATTTTCTTCGGAATATGCAGATACATATATGATACTTGGTATCTTCTCTAACATTTTGTATGATTGCATAAAGGTTTATATGTATGATTTTATGGTGGTGGGTGATACTTTTGAAGAGGCTTTACTTAATCTTAGGAAGGTTTTGCAAATATGTAGAGAGACTAATATTTCATTAAGCAGTGAAAAATGTTTTATAATCATGACTCAAGGCATTTTCTTGGATCATCATGTTTCTGTTGCAGGAATTAAAGTTGACCCAACAAAAAAGGAAGTGATATTGAAGAAGAAAGAGCTGGAAATGGTGGGAAAGGGGGTCATTCCTTTCACCATCTCTTCTTGATTTTCTGCTGTAATAAACTGATCTTACTTTGTTCCTTCTTGTGCTCATTAAACAATGAGAGGAACGTCTGTTGGGTATATGTTTATTCCTTTTTCCGGGTCTAATGGACTAATTACGAAAAATGAGCCCCCTTGGAGTCTTCTTTTTCAGTATTTCAGACTCTAAAATTGAAATCTAGTGAGTATAGACTGTCCTCGGCTCGTTAAAATAACAGGTCAATGGACCCTTAAAATAAATTTTGTTTTTCAAACAATTTCTGGTTTTATCATGTTGGACTGATGTGGAATTTCCTAAGGCGCTCCTTCCAACGATATTGGCTCATCAATATCAGCAAATTATCAGGGTTTCAAGATTAGAGACTAGAAATGCCTTGAAGCTTGTATACCTTAAAGACAAGCTATATCGTTAGCAACAATGGGGATTTATTATGGCTCGTTGATTGTTGGATCCTACAGGGGGTTCGATAATAGCTCATCCATTCAAACCTGATAGGATGCATCAGATGTACCTTGGTCCTCGCTCTCATCATTGTTGATGGGCCTCACTTTGGTTAACAACTAACCTTAATGGCTGGTAATCCAGTGAGTTCATTGTTTATTCGACCTCAACCTATTTATTCATGTGTAGTGAATTGTACAAGAGGGGGAGAATATGGTTTCCTATAGATGGAATTCTTGCAGAACATTCCAGCCATAGCATTTCCGCAGCAAAAACAATTATTTCGTGAAGAATGAATTTCAAGCAGAGAATATTCTATAAAATATGGAAAGTACCAATTATCATCATTATTATTTGAGGCCACATAGCTATATGATCTTTCATCTAATATGATTTCAAAGTGGTTCATAATTTCTAAGTAAGTACAGGTGTCATCAAATGTATTGATAGTTGTAAGGTAAGATCAAAGGTACGTTTTGATGTTAGAATACTTAGGGTAGAAAAGTAATGGTACTAAACCTTTTAAATTTTCATGAATTTAAGTCATGGCTACCTTCACAGAAAAGACAGCCTTGACCGTTGGTATCTTACACAAATTCCCATTTCCAACTATTATTCTGATTTACACGATGTTATCTTCCCAATGTTTATCTGACAGAAGGGATCATGATGACAATCTTGATCACGTTCCCCCATAACTCAGTTTCCCATTACTCCCGAGTCTTTCCAAATTAAACCTTCTTGTTTTCATTGGGTTTGAATTATTTCCGCCTAGTTTTAGTAACAAGGGAAATTGTTGGGTAAAACCCGAAGCCGAAAGGGCACCCTCATGCCTGCTAAACGCTTGACGAGGATCTAAGCTGTAAAGTTGGTGATTAAATAGCCTGCAGAGGGCACAACTCGTCAACACTGAGGAACCAAGTCTACTGCAGTCCTCCTAGGGACAATGTGATGATGAGGGGACCTCTAAGGAATTAATGAGGATAACATTTCTCAATAGGTGCTACAATAGCTGCAGTCCAAAAAAAAAAAAAAAAAAAAAACAAACAACCAAACTTGAAGGAGAATAGCTTGCAATTGTAGAAACATGTGGAAGAATGGAAAGCGAAAACATCAGAAGGCTTTCCGTATTATGAAGAAACATCAAGTTCAGATTGGTCATTTGTAGAAGAAGAATGAAAAGTATTGGAACTCGGTACAGAAAGCAGAATCTAGCAGGGCACACCTAGACCATCTTGCTACAGTAGCTGCGGTCCAAAACAAGGACTGCATTTTCTTCCTGGAGGAACATTTTTTCTTGCATAAGAGACACACAAGAATCTAGGCGTGGGGGAGATGTTGAGTCCCAATTTGGCTCATTTTTATAATATTTATGAAGCCTTAACCCCCTTATTTTGAACCCTTCTTATCTTTAAAAACCCTCTTGTATTATATTTTGTGTGTTTTGACCCAAGAGGGTGTTGTAAACTTGAAAGAATGCAAATTATTTCAAAATATATCATTTTACTTTAATTCCTAAGTATTTATGATCAATACATTTATGATCCATTTCTCTCTCTCAAACTTCTTTCAAAGCCAAAGACTAAATGTTGTTGTTATTCACCATGTATTTATAATCACAGTAGCCTACGTGAGAAAACTGTAATACAATGATAAAATTTAGAGAAAGAGAAAATGGTAGTGTATTGACTTGTTCAATGAAGTCAAGCTGGTGAAGGAAGTGGTGGAAAATGTTCAAAAACTTAGTTGGAATTTTGTGGTGGAAAATGTTCAAAACATTAATTGGAATTTTGCGTCATTCACATAAATACAATTCTACATGATCAGAGAAGCAAGACAGAGGGAGAAATGGACTGTTGATTTGGGAAAGGAAAAAATTGTTGTACTGGAAAACCATTCTAACTTCATTGAAATCTTGTAAGCTGCATACCTGGACAAGAAAACAAATCAGAGAAAAATGGGCCTATTGATATTGACTCCGAAAAAGGAGAATGGAGACCTAAATATTTTCTAGATATTGATAGAAATTTAATGGTGTAGACACGTAAGGATCTTGACTTGGAAAATGGAGAGCGGAGACCGAAAAATGTTTTAGTTATTGATAGAAATTCAACTGTGTAGATATCCCAAGGAAAATAGAGAGAAATGGATGTATTGATTGATTTGATTTTGGATAAAAAGAAATTGGGAAACTGGAAAATGGGGCATTCGATTTTGACAGGGTAAAATATTCAAGATATCAATGGAAATTTTGTGCACTTGATAGAAATTTAATGATGTAGATCTGGAAAAAAAAAAGAAATAAATTTAATGATGTAGATCTGAAAAAATAGTTGGAAAATTGTAATGCAAAGAGAAAATTCAAGGAAAGGGACAATTCAAGGAAAGGGACTTTCCGCAACAGAGTGAGGAAAGTGGAATATTAAGTTCCCCGTCTAATTAGAATATGAATTTATTAGAATTGGAATACTCTCAAATCCCTAGGAATTGGTGGGCATGGAGCCACATGGCATGAATATAATTTATTAAATTTATTAAAAATTAATGCAACCTAAAAAACTCTATTGTAACAACAAAATATGAACTTATTAGAATTGGAATACTCTCAAATCCCTAGGAAATTGGTGGGCATGAATATAATTCTTTTAATTACGCCATAAGGCATTCCCCTCTGAAATCCATTCCCCTTTTTACCTACCTATCATCATTATTGGACGCCATACGATTAGATGTTAGACGATTACAAAAACTTCAACCGTCTCATCAAAACAGTTACAAATTCGTTGGAAATAGTTACGAATTGGTTATGGAGTGATATGCATTGGTTACTTGTAACGATTAGTGGACTTCTTTTTTAAACTAAATGCTTTGCGCCTTCCATTCAGCATTGTGGTTGGTCCTCTCATCTTCAATATCAATTCATTCAATTCTTTTACTTGTTATATATGGCTTACATGGCGATGTGTCTAGTATTTTCTTTAGGCTAACATGTAACTGATTATTTATATGATTGCAGAAGGAAGACAAAAGCAGGGTTTTGAAATGGTTGCCTGTCCATTTCAATAATGTTGATCATGTTATAGTCCCGTTTATCGAGCCAGCCGCCAATTTCAATCTGTATTTTGTGAAGAAATATATATCTAATTTTCTGACAGCCCCTCCCCTGGATCCCTCCAGGCCGCTCTGGCAGATTCATTTTCTGCGCGTTAGATCGGAGGATGGAGAGTCTAGCGTCATCTTTAGAATACTTCATTCTTTAGGGGATGGAATGTCTCTCATGTCACTTTTCTTGGCCTGTACCAGAAAGGCCGCTGATCCTCAATCCCTTCCCATAATCCCACGCAAAACTCCAAAATCTAACACAAGGCCGATTAGCAATGAAAGCCTGAGAATATTGAATGTGCGGCCTTTGATCATGACCGTCTACAATCTTTTCCTTGTAATCTGGTACACTATTGTGGTCATGATGTACTTTTTAGCAACAGTTGTCTGTATTAAGGACAAAATTACACCAATAAAGGGATATCTAGGAGCAGAAACGAGCCCTAAGCAGATTGAATACGCAACCCTAAGCACATTGAATACGTGACCCTGAGTCTAGTAGATTTCAAGATTATCAAAATTGTTGTAAACGGGATAAGTATGGCTCCTCGTTGTCTCTCTATCCTAGACTTTATTTGTGCTAAATAGCATTTATATTATCTAAGGTGAAATCTTTATCGGAATCTAGAGTTGAATAACATTTATAATTGATTGTGTGAATAACGAGAAATCTCCTGACAGAAGTTACAACTGCTAACCATTTAAAAATAGAACCAGAGGATTATTTAGAGATAGAAAATATTGATTTCATGGTAATAAAAAAAGAAAAAAAAAATCGTAACGATGGAAAAACAAGTCGATAGAAAGAAATTATCATACAGAAGAATGGAAGAAAAACATTATCAGTAATATATAGCAAACCCTTGAAATTTTTCTCATTGAGCAAATAGTCTTGCTAATCAAGAAAAGAGGAACAATACTCAGATTCAAATAGAACTATGTTCGCATGTAAGCGCTGTAGCGAGAAAGTCTTTAGCAGAAAATTTTAACCCCGGTTCCGTCGTGGTCCTCCAGAATCTGGAACCCCGAACGAATCCGAATTGGTTCCTGGAGATGACCTCTAACCTATAATTTCCCTGACAAACCAGAACTTACACAGCGTAACAATCCCTCGCTTATTTCTTCTGGAGCTTGAGCTGAGAACAAAGACTTTTCAAAAACATGGTAATAGAGGGAAACCCCTTTCGGAGGAAACCTTAAACCCCGCACCTTGCCGGAAATTACTTTAACAGTCTGGATATGTCGACCATGCAAACATGCGTGGAAGAAAGAGAAGCCAAGGGATTTCTCCCGGAACCTAAATAAAAACATTCGCAGAGGGGAAAGCGTGGACACCACTAAATGCACGAATTATTGAATCACACGACAAACACAATTGCTTAAGGCTAGAGAAGCAGAAAAACATAGGAATAGTCCAACACCAGACAAATTTGGAGTAACAACACATCTGAATATATTTAGCATGCATTGCCAAAATTGCACCAGATTGAGTTTAATTTACAGTCAAATTAAATAAGTATGCAAACTCTGCTATTAAATATTACAATTGCGAACTCTGCCAATAAATATTACATGAGGTATTAAGCTTAACAAGTGTTAGACGGACTAGAGGTTCTGCCACTTCTGCAGCATGTAGTAAAGAAAAAGAAACATATGGAGCTAAAACCCAAAACCCTGGGTTGCCTAGTATGTGGGAAGCTTTCAAAATAAGCAACCATAAGAGTCTAGCAGGTTTCAGGCCCGAACTAAGAACCTCAACTGTGAGGCAATCACCGCTTTAGAACAAGAGCTTACCTGGATAAGGCCAAGGCCGCATCCCTCTCCCGAAGTAACCAGCAGCGAGCAAAACAACCTGCGAAGGTATTAAACCAAGAAGAGAAATAGTTTAAGCACTAGTCTGTCAGAAGTGGGAAAAAACATGAGCAAATTATAGCCTCTAAACAGAGCATTAACATGACAATGGGAACAACGCACCCTCTTACTGAAAACCGTAGGAAGATCCGAACCAGAGCAAGCTCCGTGGAAGAGTTGTCCAAGCGAAATGAGGTCAAACCCTTTGCCAAACGATGAAGAGATAAACTCTGAACCAAGCCCCACCGTTAGATCGTGGGATGATCTCCGCACTGTCGATCTGGGCGGGAACTCCAAGCGTCGGACAGCTTGTTCAGGCCACGTACTGAGCGAGACCACCAGCATAAGTAGACTCTGCAACTTGCATGGTGTGCCACGTGAAGATGGCAGCTGGGGTCGCAGATGGAAGCCCAGATTCAAGCCGTGTGGGCCTCCAGCTCGAAGAAAACAAATCCATGTCTTAAAAGTTGCGTGTTTCCCCAAGAAAACGAGAACAACGCATTAATGTTTAATATATGCTAAGGTCACATTGTATGTTTATGACAATTGATTTTGATAGGGATAAAATCGGTTAGGGACTATGGTAGTGATAATGTCTTAGGATTATAATATTCTATTTGTATGTATGCAAATCGGACTATGGTAAAACAGGGTAAAAGTATTGTATTTAAATTTGGTTTTAAGTAGGGTTTTTACTTCCTCGTTCAAACGTTTCAGAAATATTCAAAATAATATTTAAAAAATATTAAATTAAATCAAATATGATAGAAAATAATTTGAGTTAATTTTTTTTGGTATTAAATACAAAAATATAAAAATATACTCAAATGTGATAATTTTCAAAATTTTATAAATATGGAAATTTTAAGGGTTAATATTTGTATGAAATTTTATATATGGTTGATTACCCATTTAATTTGCACTTCAATTCCTCATATTAGAGCATAGTTTATTAAATAATGGCATTTAGTTTCTATGTGCATTACAAAGAAATTTTAAATTCTATATATGTTCGACTACCCATCTAATTTGCCCTTCAATTCTCCATATTAGAGCATAGTGGAAAAAAATGAATTATTTCTTGAAGTTAAAATATAAATTAGAAATTTTTAAATATTACTTTGCATAAAAATATCAATTTTTACCCACTACCCATCCAATTTGCACCTCAATTCCCCATATTAGAGCATAGTTTAGCGATGGTCTTGAGTTGTTAAAGGAACCCACATCATTATTTCTTTTTTATATGCTCGGTCTTGACTTGTGAAAGGAACCCACATCATCCCACATCATTATTTCTTTTTATATGCTCGATTGACTTGTGAAAGGAACCCACATCATTATTTCTTTTTTATATGCTCGATTTTTGGACATTAAAACCAATTGATCCATTATTCAAATTATGATATTTGACTGAATATCCATCAAAAAATTCTCATAGTAACATTGAGGCCAAAGAGAAATATGCACTATGGCAAATTGCCAAATTGTTTAAAGGAAAGCACACACAATTAAAATATGTCAAGCTCTACACATAAACATGTCAATATCTAGGACGAGTCTGCTGCCATATTTAAAGTGAATAGCATTCAAATTTTAATTTTAATTTCCATGGAGCTTTCTACACATTCGAAAAGATTGAGATATAGTTGCATATTTCAAGTGAATAACATTCAAACTATAATTTTAATTGCCATGGAGCTTTCTACACATTTGAAAAGATTGAGATATAGTTGCTTTTCAATATGAGCCATCAAAAATTTAACAACCCCTTAAAAAAACACCAATTAACAATGAAAACACTTACAATGTGATCCATATGAGCATGGGAGCTGAAGAGGATGTCTTGGTGTTGAAGAGGATGTTGGAATCTCCATGAAACATAACATATGATAAAAAGGAAACACCAGTGAAGAAACAAAATTGCATAAAATTTTGACTTTAATAGCCCAATGAAATCCACATTCCCTCTTATTACAAATAATTGATTTTCTTTTATTTTCAATTAAATTTTTGTTTCTAAGTATTCATATCTAGTTGATATTGAAATAAATTACTCCACAAATATTCCAATACTTTATAGAGATTCACCTTGAAATAATTTTGAAAAGTATGAGAAATAGGCATCCTCCCATTATTAAAAAGTGAAAATATTATTCTAGATCTGCTATGCTAGGTGCAAACCTTCTATTTGGAGTGTGGAATTAGAGATTTGATTCTTAAATCTGGAGTTAGGTGGATCTAGATATATGCTTGAAATTAATGTAAATATTACTAGAATCCATCCATCTTAGGCACTAATCTAACATCAACAAAGAGGGACCAAATTGCTTTAGCTGTAAACTTATTTTAAAATATTTTTGAATGCTATATAAATTACATAAGACTAGCATTTGGCATTTTATCAACTCACATTAAAATGTTCTTTTTATTATTAATAAAAATTTAAGTAACATTAATTCATATTAAAAATATAGATATTTTATTATATACAATATTAAAATATTTTCTTTTTTGATTTTTGTTAAAATATTTTTGAAAAACATAAGATTTAAACTCATATATATTTTTTTTACTAACTAATTATTTTACATGAAATTATAATAGATCATAAAAAAAAAATCATTTTTCTTATAATTAACCTTGCTGTTTTACTTGATTATATTTTTTTTTTTTTTAAGAAAAACATATCTCAATTCCAAGCATAGACATACCTATATATAGCTTTCAAACTATGTTCTAGAATGAGCTTTTTAACTCAATTAAATATTTTTTTACTCAATATATTTAAATATGCCACCATGTTGTGCTTCAAAATGCCCTTATGCAGTTAATTTGCCTTTCTTATCTGAATGCAGTTATGAAGTTAATTTTCCTAGCTTATCTGAACCCGTCTAATTTCATCCCATAGACTCAATTGTATTTTCTAGTTGTTCTTTTAATCGGATTTCTTCTTCTAGAAACTTTATAACACAATTGATCCTTATCTTTCCCTGGCGCTGAATTACAGTGTTAGTTTCTTGTGAATTGAGGTTATTATCATGCATATTTTTTATCTTCTCAATTAAAACGATGAGATCACCATTATGCATCAACCTTCCACTACTGGACTGGACTGGACTGCTCGGCATCTCGCAACACCAGTTCAGTATTCCAATACTCATCTAGTCCTCCCATTGAATCAGGGTGTCGGTCTTGTAGAGTAATAAAGGCGAAAAACATAGTGCATGGCTGTTCGCAGAAAATGGATTTACCTGGCCATGGTATCTTTGTCAAAGTTGAAAATAGTGTCTTTGCCAAAGTTACTAGAGATGAAAGTAGAAAAATATTAATAAGTTGAAAAAAAAATAATATTATACATTAGTTTAAATGCGAAATGCATTCAACGATCTTGTGTCTTCATGCTAATTCATTCCTTCAAACGCCGTTAAGTCCTTAATCTCATCTTTACCCAACGGATTTTAGTGTCACTAAGATTTTCGTGTTGTGTAGGCAATGAGTTTCTTTAATATCATTTATCTTGAAAAGTAGAGGATTTTAATATTTTAAAATCTTTAAATGTAATAGAATATTAAATTTTAAAAATAATAACATCTTGAATTTTTAAGATATTCTCGAATTTTATTTAAAATATTAGAGTAACGGTTACTTGTTCTTCGAATAATCCCTTCGATGTCAGATGTGCTTATTGCGATCCTTAATAATCCCTTCAAATGCCAAACGTCAGGGCACATGGTTGTGTCACTATGATAATACATAAACAAAGAAATATACAACTCTCCTGGATTTTGGATTTAAATATTTTTAAATGTAATAGAAATTAAATTGCAAGAATATTTTAAAATTTAATTAAAAAATTAAAAATAATGGTTCAAATATATTTCAATTGTATTATGAAGTTGATGTATTTTATTTTATTTTGCAATTTTTTTAATAGTATTTTTACCTAATTAAGTTAAAATTTAAATTGAAATAGGTAATTTTATAAAATCTATTTTCAATTTTCTTCCCTTTTAGATTTATGGTTAAATGTAATAGAGACTAAATTACAAGAATATTTTAAAATTTAATTAAAACATTAAACATAAAATTTATTTTCTATATTTTCAATTTTCTTGCATTTTAGATTTAAGTATGGTTAAATGTAATAGAAATTAAGTTGTAAGA
>APFE030524077.1:825-19052 GCA_000404065.3 Pinus taeda | reverse complement strand
TGAGAGTAACAAACCCATGGAGACTCCTCTAGCTAGTAATTGGAGGAAGGAGGATGCTACTTTAGGTGAAGTAGTGGAGGCTACTATTTATATACAACTTGTGGGTTCACTGATATATTTGGTGAACACATGACCGAACATATGTTTTGCAGTTAACCAACTTAGTCAAGCCATGGTTAAGCCAACCAAAATTTATTGGAAGAAAGCTAAACATGTGTTGAGATACCCCAGAGGCACGAATTTGTTTGGTCTTTGGTAAAAACAGACAGAGGGAGTGAAGCTTTAAGGCTTCACATATGTAGATTAGGCAAGGAGTCCATCTGACAGAAATAACACATCAGGGAAAATCTTCAGTATTGGACGAGCAACAGTTTCTTAGTACATGTAGAAGAAAAGTACATGGTTGTTAGTCAAGCAACTTGTGACGCCATTTGAATGAGGAAGATCCTTATTGTGTTATTTTGTCAGTAGATGAATCCTAAAGTGCTTTACTGTGACAATCATAGTTGTATCAAACTATTTGAGAATATAGTTTTTCACGATCGGTCCAAAGATATCGACATCTGGTATCACCATCTACAAGATTGTGTGTGAGGATAATCATGTTGCTGGAATAAATTCCTACAAAGGAGTAGGATGCATATATTTTGTCAAAGGCACTGTCAAGATGCAAATTCGAGTTTCATAGAGGTAGGATCAAGGTAGTAGATAATCCCTTTCTTGTTGAGAGGGAGAGTTGAAAATAGAAACAAGAAAATCTTAATTTAATTTTGTCCTCGAATTAAATTATGAATTAAATTGTAATTCTAATTCTCATAGAAACTTGTAATAGTTAACTAAGTTAACTTGACATAGTTGGCTCAGTTAATTTGAGTTGGGAGTCTATCTAGAGTCATGTAGAGTGGTTACTAAATTTTAGGGGCCCAGGTTGAGTTCTTTTGAGTTGTAATGATTTAATTCAGTTTAATTGAGTTAAAATAGTTCCATATGATGGAGGAATTAGTGGGAGATCTAGTAGTGGGGTGTAACCGACAGTACTAGGGTGTAAACAACACTGCTCAACCAATAAACTAAAGATTCACTCATAATTAACTCATGCATGTCATATCAGAGAAAGACCCAGTTGATATTAGAGTTCAGGGACAATGTACTGTTAGTTGTATAATCATCCGAATTGTACAGGCAGTGCACGCAATCAGAGGAATGCATATGATGGATTGTACAGTTATGGATGAGGAATTTCTCAATTAAATATGGGCTAATTCCCTAGTAAACTGCGCAAGGAAATATGAGCTTGGCAGGCCGCATATTTGGTTAAGTATTGGTTGGAGCTTGTTTATGAAGTAGTGAGATAGATTGAGATAGTGCATAGGTTGCTTAGGATTGAGAAAAACGTTGTAATCTTCTCAAATTTTATGATTAATGCAATATAGAGATAGTAGGGGCTTTTAGTTATGGCTTTCACCAGAAAATTTTTGTGTTATATGTGATTGAATTCTTCCATTTTATGCTTCGTGATTTCATCAATCAATTATTGTTCCCACTGACAAGTAGAGTAGATTCAAGTCAATTGTTTTAGCATATTACATACTGTAGTTTGAATCTACGAGGAATTTCTACAATGGCTTCACATTGTGCACAAGATCTTCTAGAACCAATATAGATTTATCTTTCCTCTACTTGTGAAGAATTAATAATACCTTTAGATTGTTGCTGTTCAACAATGTTTCTTTTCTCAATTTCATTTGACACATTTTGTGGCCAAATAAACAGAGTCTTCAAAAGTACATCTTCATTTGTTGATCTTGAAATGATATCACTTTGATTATTGAAAAAATACTCCCACCAAACTAAATCATCAACATCAAAGTACTCATATGTATATCTAATAGAGTTTTTAATTTCTTCCAGGAAATCATAATAATTTATATCTCTTTTCTATCTTCGTGCATTATGAACGTTAGCAACTAATTGTAATAACAATACATTTGTCACAAATATTGGATGATCTAGAATTGACTTGAAAAATGCCAAACTTGATGACGATGCCCATTATGCAGTAGTTGAATAGTTCTTGCCCCATATTAGTGTTTTCCCATCAATCTTTTTGATATGAACTTGATGTTGGAAGCCAATGTCATTAAGTTGTTAAATGCATTTCTCCTCACCATGTGATCCTTAAATAAACCTTCACATGTCAAAAGTTTCTTCCAACACATGAAAAATAAGCTCTAGCATGTATGATTTCTTAATACATTCAATTAACGATGGCAAGCTCCCAACATCCTTCCTCCTTAATGTTACTGAAAAATGACTAAACATCTGATCAATATGGTCATGAGTGTGCCCACCAAGAAGGAAACCAACCTTTACATTCTGAAAAATTCTGAATTCAACAAGCATGTTTAGATATCCAAAAACAATATAATTTTTTTTTCACAACAAGTGTTGTCCAATTGTAGATATAAAACTTCAGAAATATTACCAAACCAATGAGAAAGCACATCATGAATTATGGTTATTGTCATATTTGCGTCATTATGAGTATTTGGGGCTGTGAAGTAAACCCTTGGCAACATTTTCCCATTGAAGACTATACAAACAACCAAGTGAAATTAAAATAAATTTTCCTCCTATAAATTTTTGGGTGTGCGAACAAAATGTGGTAGAAGTGTTTCCTTCTTGTCCATACCATCAATTATCAAACCCAAATATTTATTTAGATTATCATAACACTTCTTTTGATGCTTGTACAACTTTTTCCTTTCACTAGTTTGTTTTTCGTGATGCTCTTGAAGTGATTTGACAATGGAATCTACACATAATGTAAAATAGACATATTAATAAATACATTTTCATAGTTTATGACTACAATTTTAAAAAATAATGTTATGAATGATTGCCTCTTTCTGATCCTTGACATTTATCTCTTTTTGATTTAAGAGAAGCACATGTACTACAAATCCCCCATCTTTGTCTTCTTAGGAATACAAACATTGTTGAATTCTTTCCTCCATATCTTCAAAAAATATTGATATGTGATAAAACAACCATTTCCTTCAACACCTTCTGCATATTCTTTGTCTAAGTTGTAGATTTATTGTCTTGAGAAATTATCTGGAATATGCATTATGTCTCTATTTGGCACACACTCTCCATGCTTTGAAAATAAGTCTTGCATCCATGACATTGCAATATTTTCTAATGGCCCAAATTCTCGTTTATGATGTACTTCTGAATAAAATATGGGATATTTTTCCAAAGTTTCTTGGATTCTTGACAAATGAAAATTACCAATTGAATGAAACATTTTGAAAGCCTTTCTACAGAGAAATAAAGACTCAATATGATAATCATAACCTAACAATGTAGATTTTATGCACCCCACTAAATATGAATTTTGCATGCTTTTATTCATTGAAAAATATCTATTCCTTTTATCCAATGCAAACTTGAAATCCATATGTTTCAAGAAATAATTTTGACAACATTCACTTGAAATGAGATCATTGATAGAACTTCTTCTCGTGAGATATTTTGCTTTACCTCTTGTATAACTAGGACATCTTGGATTGATACGAAAAGGTCTACTCCTACTCCTAGATACAATATTTGTTGGCAACGTCTCCATCATTTCATCATCATCTATAAAAGTAGTTTCATCATCATAAGGAGGAATATTATCCTCACTATGATAATTTTGAACATAGTTAGGAAATTCATCACCATCATTGTTTGAAAAGTATTCATTACCATCCTCAGTTGTAGGATTTTTTTCACTACCATCATCTGTTCTTTGAAATACTGACTTGGAGAATATTATTGATCATCTTCATCCTACCCTTCATCAATACTACCCTTATAGTCCTTAGAATTAGGACTAAGTGGAAAATTTGACTCTTTATTTACTGTAAATTCTTCACACTGTGCTTTATCAATGCTACTCTCACACTCCTTAGGATTAGGACTACATGGAAAATGTGACTCTTTATTTACTGGAAATTCTTCATCCCTCCCTTTGTCACTGCTGCTCTCATAGTACTTATTATTAGGAATAAGTGGAAAATGCGACTCTCTATTTACTGAAAATTGTTCTTCCTACCCTTCGTCATTGCCGCTCTCATAGTCCTTAGGATTAGGACTAAGCGGAAAACATGACTCTCTATTTACCGGAAATTATTCATCCTGCCCTTCGTCAATATTGATCTCATAGTCCTTAGGATTAGGACTAAGTGGAAAATGTGACTCTCGATTTATTGGAGATTCGTCATCCCGACCTTCATCGCTGCAACTCTCATAGTCCATAGGATTAGGACTAAGTGGAAAATGTGTCTCTCTATTTATTTGAAATTATTCATCCTTCCTACTCTCATAGTATCAAAAAATATACAAATTTAGGTTTGGTACAATTTGGCATTAACCCTCTGATCATACCAGGTTTGAATGTGTCTTGCTTAACTTGTGTAATTGATTCACACCATAGTCAATTCACTAATGCTTTTCTAGGTGGTTTTTAGGCCCCTTTGAACAATGATCCAATTTGGTCATCCATAGTCCCATGATACCAAGTTTCATTAATCAATCCTCATATTAATGAACTACTTCAAGCCTACATCCATTTTTATGACATTAATATGACCGAGAAGTCTGATATTGCCTAGTTACATTTCACTGTTTGTTTACAATTTGTCTCTATAACTTTGCCAACTCTCAATCCTTAGCTTGCACAAAGAGCCACATCATAAGAATGGTGGTTGGAGCTGGAAATGTCACTTCTATCGCAATAGTTTTTTCTCAATTAAAAATCCATGATGAGTGTATTGCAGAATACCATCCATTGCCTCAAAAGTATTTTTCCGACTCTAGAACCTAAAATATTGTCTATTTATGATTCGAGTAGAGGACCAATCATCATACTAAGCAATAAAACTGTAGTATCCAAAATTCCTATTAGAAGTCACTCTCTCATAAGCCATGATACTTTAGACCTTAATAGTTATCTGGAAAAACGCAAGTATGAATCATCCTCTTAATGAAAATTCTGTATTGCCTCTAAGAGTGCAAGTTATGATAAAAAATTTCAAGTCTTTCCCAGACCTCAATATATCTTGAAAGAGGAACATTTAGGCCAACATGCAAAATGTCAGGAATTTTTGTAGATTGTCTCTCCGAGATATACTAAGTTCATGAGATACACACTACCTAGAGAAAACGTAGGAGATGATTTAGAAAATATTCTACTCCTAGAAATGAGACTTACGCCTAGAAATTTTGTACAAAAATTTAAATATGGGAATGCTGTAGTTGATGTGGATTTCCTACAATATAGGAAAGTGACAGATGAGAAGACCCAAGGCATTATAAGGCTTCAGACATATAACAATTATTAGCTAACATGTGTAGCACAAAATCTAGATGACCTATCACAAGAAGTGCTGAAAGTACAGTCCCATGTGTCAGGACTCCATTCTAATTTAGATGATTTGAGTCAAAAAGCCTATGAGCATTTTGATAAGTTAAAATATGTAAATATGAAGTTAGAGAAAATTATGGAAGTAGTAGTATATTTAAAGCCGATCCTAGAAAAATAAAATCTAGAGTTAGAAGAAGCACATACTACAGTAGAAGTTTATAGCCAGACATTCTAGCTAGAAGAAAAGAATATTGAAAATAAAAATACTCCCCTATTGCTCAAACAGTTCTCTATACATAATCTCGACAATTTTCAATTTGAAAATGTTATTTCATTTGCTAGATAAAAATTGGCTCTAGTTCATTCACAAATCCCAGTCTTTGATTTTCCACGAAAGAACAAACCATAAATAAAAATGGTAAAGGTAGAGGGAGAAGGACCCAACAAAAGACGCAGGAGTACAAATGGTGATAGACCAAACCAAACTTTTGAATCTAAATGGGAAAAGTGGTGTAATTCCCAGTATGGTTGTCCTAGAAAAATTCCATATGTTCCTTTAAACACTAATGAGTTCCCTACTCTTAGTCAAGCTAACATAGATCAAGCTCCAATGAAAAATCTAAACTGGAAATCTAGAAATGGAATCCTCATGGAAATCCATACTTGGAGTGAATGGGAAATCACTCAAAATTCCATTCACAGAAATAGTCTTATGGTCAGAATTAGCTTTAAGGTTAACTTGGGGTTTCCAAGGTAAATTAAAATTATGGTGGTCTAGAATGCATGAATTTGACAAGATCAATATTATGAATAGTGATAAGCGAGTCGTTGAACTTGTTAAGGTAGTTCTCCATGAGTTTTATGGAGAAATTAAGGTTGATGGCCATCATTATGCAGATATGTTCATGAGCCAAAGACTTTGTGATATAAAATAAATTCTTGAGTTCTTCTACACAATGCATGATCTTCTTTATAAGGAAAGAGACCCACATAATACAACTTATTTGAGAAAATATTTGTCTGCAATGCCTGGCGTAATCCCAGATCTTGTTAGGTCTATATTTGAAGATGAAAATATAGATATTGAAAATATTTATCTTGTAGGACTCCATGAACAAATTGTATTTACTCTATAGAAAGAATGTCTCCGAAACAAGACATCCAAATCAGTAAAGAAACAACTCAATTTCAATGTAAGTGTTTGTGATATCTATGTTGAAACTTATCATTTTGGATGTAAAAGAAAAAAGAGAATGCTAGAAAAGGACAATGTGGAAGAGATTGCAAATGTCAAAAAAGAACAAAGAAAAGGTTTCGGAGACCAAGAAAAATAAGGAATTGAAGGGACGGACGGGAGGAGCGAGGGCGAGCCGCAACAACTAGGGTTCTTGACAGTCTGAGCAACCTGTGGCGGCAGGGCTTCTGCACTGCACACCCAGAACTGACACGGGCAGCGGGCTCACCAGGCAGCAGACGGATCGGGTGGATTCAATGAAACCCCCGCAGGGGGAGGGGGAAGCGCCTCCGCCCTTCATTGGCGGCCAACAAGGACCTGAGGGTAATCCGAGCACTGTCTCAACGAATCAAGTCCAACCCACAGGGGAACAACAGAATACGGCAGATCCTCACGCCTCAAATGATCAACCAAAGGTTAGTTCCTCCACCTGTAAACCGGTTGCCATTCATAGACCAGAAGTAGAACTACCCATTGATAGAATCAATGGAAGAATCCAATATATGAGAGATCATGCCCTTATTGGCAAATTTTTGGGCTTCTGGCCCAGTGAAAATGCACTAAGAGGCTGGATCAACCATAAGTGGAAACCAAAGGGTGAGATAACCCTCCTTCTAGGTCCAAAAGGATTTTTTACAGCCATTTTCAACTGCCTGGAAGACAGAAACAGAGTTTTCGATGGGGGGCCATATTTCTTCAACTTGGCTGGACTCTACCTCAGAGAATGGGTTGCCCGATTCAATCCGGACAAGGAAGACCTAAGCTACGCTCCAGTATGGATCAGACTATATTCATTGCCATGGGAATATTGGAGTGAAGAATCTTTAAAATCCATTGGATCAGTGATAGGAGATTTTGTCAAAGTGGCAGAAGAAACCAAAACAGTGAGACATACGACATATGCCTCATACGCCAGGATATGTGTCTATATGGATCTAAAACAACCTTTACCAGACACCGTAAGACTCTTCCATGAAGATCATGACTGGATACAAGCGATTGACTACGAGCAGGTGCCCTTTCGCTGCAGGAAATGTCATGCTATTGGGCATCTCTTCCGAGATTGTCCTCTGAACAAGAAAGTAGACACCCAAATGAACCAAGAAACACAACAGCAGGAGAGCTTTACAAAAGTGATTAACAGAAGGCGTGGAGGCAGGAAAATGAATGCACAGCCGAAATCAGCACCCGTAGAGAACCCCACTCCCTCCACTAGCAATAGCTTCGAAGTACTCACAAAAATGCCAACACAGGAGGAACCCAGTAAGGAACAATCAGCTTCTCAAACATCCATGCAGGCGAAATCAATCGCAACCCAACAAAATGAAAAAGCTCAGCCGGCTTCCGAAGCCTGGAGCAATCCTGCTATGGATATTGATAATCCTTCACAGAGCAAGAATAAAGGGAAGGCCGCCGAAGAAAATCCGCACGACATACAGTTCATGGACGACGACAGTGAACCTATCGACATAGGGGAATTCGATTTGCTGGGCCTGGAACAAGCCTGCAAATCAGGCAACTTTGACAAGATTCCTGATACCCAAGTTGAAAACTTAGTGGAAATATTAAGCAAGGCCCAAAAGAAATACTCCCTCGGAGTACAAACAGGCAGTAAGTGGGATGGCAAATTTGCTTCCAAAGACAGCAAGAAACGAGGACGGAAAACAACACTGGAAAGAACAATCAAGCTTGGCGAAATCCTGGTGGACTCTGGCAGATATGCCAAACTCACCAAATATTTCAACTCCAACTTCAAATCTTCCCAATGAAGTTAATATCTTGGAATATAAGAGGGCTCAACGGCTCCAAGAAAGGGAAACTCCTAAAAAATCTGATCATGGAAGAAAAACCATCAATTTTATTTTTACAAGAAACCAAATGTACACTGAATTTTCTGGAAAAAGCGGTGGCTAAAGCATGGCGAGGAGGTCATGTAATAGCAGTAGAAGCGCAAGGGGCTTCAGGTGGACTTGCCATAATATGGGATGCAAGAAAGATACAGTTAGATAACATCCATGCTAATAAAAACTTTATTCAAGCTGTTTTTCATCTTCTGGGCACTAACATTTATGGCCACCTCACAAATGTTTATTTCCCACAAGATACGCAGCAGAAGGCATCAATCCTAAAATCTCTAGAGCAGCTAAACATAGATAGGAGACACCCACTTTGGGTAACATGAGGAGACTTTAATATGACAGCTACATCAGAGGAAAAGTTAGGTGGCCGATGCAGAACCAATAAGGATGGCACGCTATTAAAGGATTTCATACAAGACAACTGGCTCATAGATCTTCCTACAGACAATGGGCTTTACACTTGGACGAACAAAAGAGTAGCACCCATGCAGATTGCTTCTCGCCTGGATAGGTTCTTAATTTCTGATAACGCCGTTCATGTTGGAGGAGAATTCAAGGCCCACATCATCCCTTTTTCAGGTTCAGACCATTGGCCCATCGAGATGGTTTGGAGCAGGCCAGGAATCAATCTTAAAAAACCTTTTAGATTTGAAGCCTTTTGGCTAACTCACCCCGAATTCAAGGACTTCATCACCACTACTTGGCAAAACAGTAATCCAACTGCGCACTCCAACATGGCGAGATTTCAAAAAAAATTGCAATTGCTCAAAGGAGAAATCAAGAAATGGAATAAAACCACCTTTGGCAACATTTTCAAGGAAAAGGACAAGATTCTCAAAGATCTAAAAAACATTCAGCAGCGATTGATCCTTGAAGGGCGTTCGGAGGAGCTAGCACAAAAGGAACAAGAAATGGAAGCAAAACTTCTGGAGCGCGAAAGACAGGAGGAATTATTATGGAGACAGAAATCCCGAATCCGATGGCTAAAGGAGGGAGAGAAGAACACCAAGTTCTTCCACAGAACCACAGTGCAGAGAAGGATGCACAATCAAATCTCCCAGATAACCAATGCTCAGGGAGATAAGCTGGAAACCCAGGAAGATATAGAAAAGGAATTCCTTCAATACTTTAAAGCTATGAGTCAGGAGCCCGCCATCAACAGAACAGAAGCCATAGACGACATCACTAGGCACATTCCTCGGCTGATAACAGAAGAGTAGAACTCTCTGCTTCTCAAGCCTATAAGTCTACAGGAGGTTGAAATAGCAGCAAAATCTTTAAAGATTGGCAAAGCGCCGGGTCCTGATGGATTCTCTTCAAACTTTTTCCACCACTTTTGGGAATTAATTAAATGGGAAGTGTGGCAAGTTGTGGAAGAATCACGCAGCACGCGCTAGATGTATCCAGGCCTCAATGCCACTTTTATAGCTCTAATCCCTAAAGCATAGGACTCAAACTCCCCTGAGAAATTCAGGCCTATCACCTTGTGCAATATCATCTACAAGATTGTCTCAAAGGTTGTGGCGTTAAGGCTTAAACCGCTCCTCCCAGGCATTATCTCTCCTGAACAGTCTGGATACGTCGAAGGAAGGCAAATCACTGATGGAATAATTCTCACACATGAAATTATTCACTCTCTAAAGCACTCAAAAAAACCAGGTATGCTTCTAAAAATCGATCTTTCAAAAGCGTTTGATAGTATAAGCTGGGATTACATTCAAAAAATTTTAAATGCGTTTGGTTTCGCCAACGCGTGGATTAGATGGATAATGAGTCTGATCTCGTCTTCCTTCTTCTCCATTTTGATTAATGGAATCCCCACCTCAACCTTCCGCCCCTCTAGGGGCCTGCGACAAGGGGATCCTCTATCGCCGTTTTTGTTTATCATCATGGTGGAAGGCTTGGGAAGAAGCCTTTCCTCTGCTGTCCAAAACCATGAGCTCAAAGGTATCAATCTTCACAATGCTCCCAACGTCTCCCACCAGCAATTTGTTGACGATAACATGATCTTCGGCCATTCCTCAATCCACGAAGCCCGTTCTCTAAACTTGCTTCTTAATAATTTTTCTGTGGCCTCTGGAGCTTGTATCAACATAATCAAATCCCAGATTTTCTTTTTCAACACTCATCCATCTACTCAGAGAGCCATAGCCCGTATCTTGGGTTTTTCTATAGCTTCCCTGCCCTCCAAGTACCTAGGCGCCCCCCTCCTCGACGCGGCCCAGAAACACTCCTCTTGGACCTCTCTTCTGGAAAGACTGGAAGCCAGACCCTCGCTTTGGACTTACCGCTCCTTAAACATGGCCAGTCGCCTAGTGCTAATCAAAGCAGTCTTACAATCCATGCCCTTATATCTATTCTCTATTCTGGCAGCACCAAAGTGGGTCCTAAAAGCTATAAAAAATCTGCAACGAAACTTTCTCTGGGGCAGCACAGGCCTCAACAGAAAATGGGCATTAGTAAAATGGGAGAAAGCATGCCTCCCTAAGAAAGCAGGAGGAATTGGTCTTCGGGATCCTGAACGAAGCAATAGGATCATGGGAGCAAAAATATGGTGGAGATGGCTATCATATCTAGGGACACTATGGGCCCGTTTTTGGACAGCAAAATACGCCAACAATCTTCCTTTGGAGGAATGTATCCGAATGACAGAAATAAGCAAAGGCTCAACTATATGGAATTCAACGATCCTGCACAGGGACCTTATCCAAAAACATAGTTTTTGGGAGGTGAAGGACGGAGGCACAGCACGCTTCTGGACGGATTCCTGGCAACAACTTCCAAGTTTAGCTCACATAATCCAAGAGATTCCAGAGCATAATATTCACTCACAGAAAACGGTTAATCAATTATGGACGGATAATCCTGTGTCTGATCACCGGACCTGGCGAGAGGCTCAAGAGATTCTTCCAAATAGTCCGGCTGCAGTTCAAAGGTCTTTGGCAAATGAGCTACAAAAAAGAAGGATTCTAAAAGAAAACGATCAGGATAAACTGAAGTGGGGATATGAAGAGAAAGGTACATACACAACTAAAGAAGCCTATCTTATCATCATCAAAGATCAGTTGACCAAGGACAAATTATGGGAGAGAATCTGGAACCCCCCGATATGGCCAAAAATCTCCACTTTCCTCTGGCTCCTATCTCACAACAGATTCCTCACTTGGGACAATCTCAGAAAAGAAAATTTGAAGGACCCTCAATATGTTTAAATTGTAAAAAGGAGGAGGAAACTGCTGTGCATCTACTGCAATTATGTCCATTCAGCAGGAAGATATGGGCGAAAGTTACCTTTAGATGCCAAAAGGAAGGCCGCGAGTTGGGAAATTTAAACAACACTCTACGCAAATGGCCCCAACAACCTTATCAAAGTAACATCCTCAACTCGCTATGGCAAATTCTCCCTGGAATAGTAATGTGGAACATATGGAAGGAGCGCAATCGCAGAATCTTCAAAAATCAGTCAATGGATGAGAATCAAGTATGGAAGATAATAAACCAGAACGTACAGGAAACACTCTCCATAAAATGCTGGTCCCAGGAGGACTTCCCAACCAATGACAAGGAACAAGCAATCTGGCATAATTGGAAAATTAATCTATAATCCTCCAACTCTCCTAATAGCAACACTAGCAGACAGCAGGATACCCCTTCGATCTGGTCCCCTCCACCCATCAACACTTACATGCTAAACTTTGATGGGGCCTCCAAAGGAAACCCTGGACTCACAGGATATGGCGGAGCAGTCAGAAATCATCAAGGTCAAGTACTCAAAGTTTTCTTCGGCTCCATTGGATGGAACACAAATAATGTGGCTGAACTGGAAGGTCTATGGAGAGGCCTTTTCATGGCTCAGAGAGATGGACTTTTGCCTCTAATTGTAGAAGGAGATTCACAACTTCTAATCAACATGGCCATCAGGATACAACAAGGAACAGAGGCTCAGAAGGTCAGTAGGAGCTGGAGAATGGTTACTAGGTTGGAGCTTCTGCAATCCTGGCTAAAGGACAACAAAGCAATAACCTTCAACCACATCAGGCGTGAAGGGAATAAACTTGCAGATTTTATGGCAAATATAGGAGTGGATAGAGGGAAACACCATTTCGAAGGTTTACCTCAGGGTAACATCTCAGAGACAGAATGGTCAACCTATCAAGAAATATTAAAGAATGACTCTCAAAGAAGGGCTCAAGATCACCCGGATGCGGGTGTTAATGTAGTCATAAATGATTAAGCGCCCTCCACGCACCAGGCACATGAGGCCATGCTCCAGACAGGTGGACGCCATGTGCTGGAAGCTGGCCTCCGTCCCATTCAAGTCTTATGGCCTTAATGGCCCTTCAATGCAACAGACCTCCCGAAAAATTGTCTGCAGATTTCTTAGGATGGCGCCTTCAATCCTTGAGCCTGGTTTTAAGCTCGGCTCCGGTCAGTCTCGACTCAATGTTGCTGAGAGAGTGAAGAAAGGAGGATCGGTGGAATTCATCCACTGTGCTATTCTGATGCATTGTCCCCTGTCTCTGGCGAACGCGAAGCCAGACATCAGTCTGTTATGTAGTTTGGGCATCCACGGTGACGACATTATTGCTGGACGCAGGGGGCTTAAGGTTTCCAGGCCTCGCATTAAGCTTGTAGTTGGGCATCCCAGGATTAGCATGGCGCCTCGAACTGGACATTTGGGGCCTCGCAGGGGACGCAATTATGGTCAGTGAGCCGGTAGTAGAGGAAGGGGCCAAGCAAGCCCGAAGCGCCTCTCTCCTCTGGCTGTAGCAGAGCCTCCCTCTTCTAATTCTGATTCTTCGGGCTCGGACATCAGTAATGCTGTTCAGACGGCGACTCTCCGTTACCGTCGGAGGAGAGACAAGCCCGTGGTCAAAGCTATGATCACTGTGATTTTCTCTGAGGAGAGTGAGGAGGAGGATAATCGGAAGGATGACACAGAGGAACAGGTGCCTCCCTCCTCGGATGACCCGGATAGCTCTTACAGCCCGGAGGTCCACAGCAAGGTTGATGATGAAAGCACCCAAGGTTTCTCAGCGGAGCAGGCGGAGGCTCTTAAGGAAATTGAAAGCCTTAAGGGAAAAGAGCCCATGGAGGTGACTGATAATCCAACGGATGCTCTCATGGAGGCCCAGAGTAGCAAGCCTGCCCCCCCTCTGAGCAAAGTTAGAGAGGAAGAATCTGAGGATTCTTTTGAATACACCCTGTATCTCAAATTACCCCCTGGAATTGATAAGCTGGAGGATCTTCCAGTGGGGATGGAGGTGACTTGGGAAAGGGACCCGGTTCGAGCAGCGGAAGATAGGAAGAAGCGAGCTCAGGAAAGAGAAGCGGAGGAGAAGCAGAAGCAAAACAAGTGATTCAGCTATGTCAGCGATTCGTCAATGGTTTCCAAGGCACGGCATCCTCTTTTTTGTTTGTTTTTGGTTCATGGGGAGGCAACCAGCAATGGATGCATTCATGCATGGCACCCCTGTTCTCCTTGCGGATTACGTCCAGAATTTGGGTACTGTTCACCTGTCTTCTTTTTTTCTATTATCATGCTTATGTAATGAACTCTACAGCAGTAGTTAATTCCCCTTCGGTTGAAGGTTTTGTAACCTCTGGCTCACATAAGCAGAGGATCCAGGTTGACAAGGAATTTTTTGACAGAGAGCTGATCATGCGCTCTCAGAGGTACTTACCTCTTGTAAATACTTTTTTTGTACTTTTAATATAACTAGTTCAGTCTTTGAAAAAAAAAAAAAAAAAAAAAAAAAAAAAAAAAAAAAAAAAAAAAACATGTTGATATAGCCACTCGAGCATGTTTCAGTTTGACATTGGTCATGAGGATTGCTACAAGGAGTTGAAATGTCATAATGATCTTCAAATATTTTCAAGAGGTTTTCTTTATTGATATTAGTGCCAAAATCTATTGGGTATGGAGTGTAATGTACCACACTTAATTGCATAATTTATTCGTTATGAAGGAGAAACTAGAGTAAATAGTTCATGATGGCATACATTTAACATTGTAATGAGATGAACAAATAAATATTATTAAAGATAATTTTACAACATACAACATCCTTAAATATGAGAAATCAACATAGACAAAATCTCAACATGCAATTATGGAAATCTGTAAAAGAATAAGAATTTGAATCAATTGACCTTATTAGTGGCGAAACTAACTATCACCAACCTTTGTTCAATTTATATTCAACATATAAGTAGAGAAACCACGCATATATATCCAACCATTTAAAGATTACATTGTAAATGATGATCTATTATCCTTAGAGTGGTAGGTACATTATCAATTTCCAAAATCCATCATGTATTGCTCCAAGAAAACCCAAAGGAGGCTCCACGAATCTCATTCCATGAACTAAAAGAGTTTTTTCTTTAATCAAGATCCATGATCAAATAACTAGATTGATTATCAATACATTATAGCTATATTTGGTCATTTTCACCAACGGGATTGAACTAAGCCCTTTCCATTGAGCAAATTAGCAAGTTGCAAACCCTTTGGATAAGTTTTGAAGTAGTTTATCTCACATCCAAGCCATATTGAAGTCCAACGCATATGCAACACACTTGCTACTATTTACCAACATATGCACACTCTCAAAATAACCCCTAAAAGAATCTAAAATGCATAGGCCTCAAGAAGAAATCGAGGAACTTGTACATGTGTAACCCAAATTTCTTGCCCCAACTAATGGAAACACATTTTAACTTTACAAATAAGAATCCATGGTTGAGAAGGGACACATCCTTATACTAGACAAAATTGGCTACACCTTATTGAGATTCCTTTTCCATAGATTTTCTTATTGTGTAGAGCTTGCCTTGGTTCTCCAAGTCTGGTATATTTTTAGTAAGGTTTTTTGTGCCACCCTTTGGCTCCCTCACCAATGTAAAAATTTTGTCCTTGATGAGAAGGACTTTTAATCATGTGGTTGATGATAGAGGAATGCAAACTTGGGTGATGGAGGTGTTGTGATATGATCAAGTATATTATTTCTCGTTGTTCACTTTTGACTCATTTATATATAGAACTCTCTTCTTCCCCACCCTCCACAATTCCCTTAGATATTTTGATTATATGCATTACATTAGAATGTTAGGAATTGTGGCTAGATGACTAACTTGAACTTAGTTAAGATTTCATGTTTTATAATATATTTTATATTATTATAAATGTTAAATAGAAAATGAGGAAGGTACTAATTAGTTTACTCTATGTAGATTGAAGGAGATTTTTTGATGTAATTCTATTAACCAAATTTCTCATGGACATCAACCTCAAATGCCAGTTACAAGGCATTCTGCTCTCTAATTTTCATGGCATTTCAGATATTAAAAATAAATCATAAGGAAGATACATTAAGTCTACTCTATTGGTGGGACCCCAATCCTCTCACCATGGATCATAAGCTATCATAGCAAAAAACCCCAAAATGAAACTTGAGACTACATAAGGGATAATTCTTTGAATTTCTCTATTTGGGTTGGAATTTTCACTTTATAGGTTTAGCTTGTAGATTATCATTAATCTTAGCAGTTTGTCTCTTAGTAAACTCAAGCACATAAACTTAACTACTGTATGGGTCTTCAACTTTTAAAATTTTCCCCTACTCTAGATGTGCAAACATCTATAGTGCTAATAATCTAGTAGAGTATGTGGGTTGAACTTAATAACCAAAACCCCTTTTGCACATGCTTGTTGTTGTTTTACAACTTGCACCTAGTATGTCGGTTTCTTTTTCACAACCTAAGCATATGTTGGGTGTGGAGCCTCATTATCTTATGTATTCAAAGGTTTCAGCTGGATGTATACCCCAGGAAGACTGTATAGCCCTGCATGCGAGGGTCCAGGGGGGCTAATCCCCCCCAGTTGGAGGGTCCGAGGGCCAGCGATCCCCCGAAGCTAAAAATAGATGTAAAATTGCCTTGTAAAAGTCTAGTAATTTCTAGTCAATTTGGGCCATTCATTAGGGGGATGATCTGACGGTAGAAGTTATGTTTAATTTAGGGTTTTTTTCCCTAAAAGGAAAACCCTCACTATATATGAGGGAATTGTATTACGTCTATGTATATCTGTATTCTGAGTGAGGAAGAGAGAGGAAATTGAGAGCGAAGAGGGTGTTACAACAGATCTGTTGTAGGTTGTATCTCTTCAGTTTGCTGGATAATATAATAAAAGAAGGACTGGCTATTTCTCCGTGGATGTAGCCCAAACTGGGTGAACCACATATATCTGTCTCTGTCTTGTTTTATGCGTTTTTTGTGTTTATATTTCTGCAATATTTTATGTATTCCATTGCTCCGTAATATATAATTTTCTAACAACTGGTATCAGAGCCAAAGGTCTATTTAGCTGATAAACTCGTAGGAGAGAAGGTTTCCTAGTTTGAGTGGGAGCAATGGCGGAAGATGGTAGGTTTAGGGTCGAAAAATTCAACGGCCAAAACTACCAGCTGTGGAAGATGCAGATGTAAGATTATCTGTATTAGATAGATCTGTACCTACCATTGAGCGAAAAGACAAAGAAGCTAACGAGTATGACAGACACAGAATGGGATATTCTCGACAGAAAGGAACTTGGAACAATATGGCTGTGCCTAGCAGCGTCGGTAGTGTTTAATATTTCAAAGGAAACGACAAAACAGGGTTTAATGTCGACATTGTCCAAACTATATGAAAAACCCTCGACCTCAAATAAGGTATCTCTTATGAAACGTTTATTTAATATGAAGATGTCAGAAGGTGGATCTGTTGCAGATCATTTAAATGATTTTAATATAGTTACAAGTCAGTTAAGTTTTATAGAGGTAACTTTTGATGATGAAGCTAGGGCTCTGTTATTTCTGTGTTCATTGCCAGAAAGTTGGAATGGTTTAGTTATGGCCATTAGTAACTCTATCTCTGGTTCTAGTACTTTAAAGTTTGATGATGTTGTCGGTGCAATCCTTAGCGAGGAAATGTAACAGAAAAGCTCCGGTGATACATCAGGTAATGCTTTGACTGCAGAGACTAGGGGAAGAAAAATGGAAAGAGGAAAGAACCCAGGATATCGCAATAAGTCAAGAAAAGCAAATCCAAGTCCAGATCAGGGATAGTGTGCTGAAAATGTGGGAAGAAAGGACACCTGAAGAAAGACTGCAAGTCTTGGAAGGGAAAAGAAGGAGATGCACAACAAGAAATTAATCATGAAGCGAATGTAACAGGTGATGTGTTGCAAGATGCTTTGATTCTTTCATTAGAAAATATTATTGATGCCTAGGTGGTAGATTCAGGGGCCTCATTCCATGCCACACCTGATAAGAAACATTTTCATGATTATGTTCAAGGAGATTTTGGACAAGTTCGATTGGGTGATGATAAACCCTGTAAAATCATTGGAAAGGGTACAATTTTCATAAAACAACAAAATGGAAATCAGTGGCTATTGAAGAAGGTAAGGCATGTTCCAAATCTAAAGAAAAATTTGATTTCAACAAGTCAAGTGGGAGGTGAAGGTTGTGTAAGTACTTTCACAGATAAAACCTGGAAGGTCACTAAAGGATCCCTGGTAATAGCGAAAGGAGAAAAGGTTGGTACATTGTATTCTATTAATGCTTTAACATCTACAGGAGAAGATATGGCATTGTGGCATCATAGGCTCGGGCACATGAGTGAGAAGGGGATGCAGATTCTTCACTCAAGAAATTTGTTGCCAGGTTTGAAGCAT